>WBNM01026475.1:9771-23328 GCA_013399055.1 Ramphastos sulfuratus
CACTTGGTCTTGTCGAATTTCATGAGGTTGGCCTGAGTCCACCTCTCCAGCCTGCTCAGGTGCCTTTGGGTGGCATCCCTCCTTTAATAACACTTTGTTGAATGTGATATGAGAGATTAGTTTTCAGGACTATCTTTTTTTTTCAGGTTTGTTTTTTTTTTTTTGTGTGTGTGTTTTTGTCTTTGTTTGTTTTGTTTTGTTTTGTTTTTTCTGTAAGAATTGCCATGTAAAATCGTAACTGCTGGAATATTGGTGACAAATTTTGGTGATAGCACAAAGATGACTTCACTTAAGGGAAACTTCTCTCTGAAATCCTTTTTTCCTGGCACAAAATGATTAATAGCTTTCCTAAGACATGATGTCAAACCTATTTAACTGAAATACAATTTCATGAAGTCAAACCAGCAAACACAGGGTGATCTCATCCCACTTTATCTATTTCACGCATCTTGCTGCAAATCAAGGAGAGAGCATAAGAGAAAAATATTTGTGTCTTTAACAGGGCACATGGGTATACTAACAAATGGGAAGATATTGATCAGCAAACAAGATCTATTTAAAATGACTTGAAAACCCAGAAAGTAGTGTTTTGAGCACTTCAAAATTTAATTCCTGTTGGGAAGAGTTTACAAGCAGTTTGAAAGCAGGTAGCATGCATAACAGAAGCACTGATCCCTTTCTTTTGGTGATTGACCATACTTGATGACTCCTAGGCCTCACTGCCTGAACTAAAAGCATATGTTGTAATTAAAATCCCAAGATTCAAATTGTTAGCATTTCAGACCCCTACCCATGCTTTTAATTCATGTCATCTACTTCAACCAAAGCACCAAATGTGGAAAAAAAACCCAACTTTTAGCAAGGTCTTGCAATGACAGGACTAGGGGCAATGGGTTTAAACTGGCAGAGGGAAGATTTAGACTGGATGTCAGGAGGAAGTTCATTCCAGTGAGGGTGGTGAGACACTGGCACAGGTTGCCCAGAGAGGTTGTGGCTGCTCCCTCCCTGGAGGTGTTCAAAGCCAGGTTGAACAAGGCCTTGAGTGAGATGTACTAGTGGGAGGTGTCCCTGCCTATGGCAGGGGGTTGGAACTAGATGATCCTTGAGGTCCCTTCCAACCTTACCATTCTATGATTCTATGATTCTATGATATATCTTTAAGGTCTTACAACATTCTCTCACTTTTGGAGAAAATTATTGCACCAATGGATATTGTAATTAAGGAACAGAAATATCTTTAGATATAACTATATAAAACAATTTCATACAGGGTTCCGTATCACTCGGTTTGCGCAGTGACTGACAAAAAGCTGCTAGATTTTCCTGACTGCATTTTGCATACTCTATAAACAATAAAACTGATTGTTACTTATAGATTTATACTCATTCCATACGTGCATTTGATAAAAAGATTTAATGATTCCATTTCTCTATATGAATTTAATATCTCTTCTTAAGATGGCAAAAGTAACAGAGTTGAAAGGAAAAGCCTGGATATCTAACCTTACAAGTGTAAACATTTACTAGTGAAATATTTAATGTGCTCCTTTGCTCTTTTGGCATCTCAGATATGAAAGAAACTAACTTGCTGCCTTTGGAAATTCATTACCTTGAACCAAATTGTCCTTCTCACATGAATATTTCCAAGACTGAGATCTATGCCAAAACTTCTCCAGAACTGTCTTTAAGAATCAACTTTTCCTATGTTAAAGGTCTCACATTCAGTCTTTCTTTATGCTCTATGAAAGTTTCCTAGAGAACTTCATTCTTTTCAGTGGGTATCTTGAATTTGAAAATACCTATGTGAACGTAAAGAGGCAAGAAATCTATCCTTTTAATTTCTAATCTATAGCTTGATCTGTGTGTTTACACAATATAAAAGTGTGTACAAAATTTATACTTTACCCTAAAAATTTGCACTTTATCGTAAAATTTTGCTTTTCCAAGTTTCACTTCTTCAACACCACAATTCTTGAGTACAAGATGTGGATAAAAAGTTATCTGGGATGTAAGTGAAGGAACCATTCCACTAAAAAATATGAAGATCAAAAAGATCATTCAATACATAGTTTAGGTATCACAGTATCACCAAGGTTGGAAGAGACCTCAAAGATCATCAAGTCCAACCCATTACCACAGACCTCAAGACTAGACCATGGCACCAAGTGCCACGTCCAAATGTGCCTTGAACACCTCCAGGGACGGTGACTCCACCACCTCCCTGGGCAGCCCATTCCAGTGGGGAATGACTCTCTCAGTGAAGAACTTTCTCCTCACCTCGAGCCTAAACTTCCCCTGGCACAGCTTGAGACTGTGTCCTCTTGTTCTGGTGCTGGTTGCCTGAGAGAAGAAAGCAACCTCCTGCTGGCCACAACCACCCTTCAGGTAGTTGTAGACAGCAAGAAGGTCTCCCCTGAGCCTCCTCTTCACCAGGCTAAACAATCCCAGCTCCCTCAGCCTCTCCTCATAGGGCTTGTGCTCGAGGCCTCTCACCAGCCTCGTTGCCCTTCTCTGGACACGCTCAAGCACCTCAATGTCCTTCTTAAATTGAGGGGCCCAGAACTGGACACAGTACTCAAGGTGTGGCCTAACCAGTGCAGAGTACAGGGGGAGAATGACCTCCCTGCTCCTGCTGGCCACACTATTCCTGATGCAGGCCAGGATGCCATTGGCCTTCTTGGCCACCTGGGCACACTGCTGGCTCATGTTGGTTTTACAAGTGCAGGCAAAAATAATCTCTACTCCGGTGATCAGATTTTGCTTGAATCTATTAGAATCATAGAATCACAGAACTGTCAGGGTTGGAAGGGATCTCAAGGATCATCTAGCTTCAACCTCTCTGCCATGTGCAGAGACACCTCACACTAGATCAGGTTGCTCATAGCCACATGCAGCCTGGCCTTAAAAACTTCCAGGGATTGTGATTCCACCACCTCCCTGGGTAGCTTGTTTCAGTGTCTCACCACCCTCATAGAGAAGAACTTCCTAATATCCAATCTGAATCTACCCACTCCTAGCAGACTCATTGAGAAGCTAATATCCTAATTTTAAAAATCATATAAATATGCAGAGTTCTAAAGGATAGCAGATCCATTTTTGGGGAGCAGATCAATCCTTTTTGAGCAGTCCAACACATGTTGTTTAACCCCAATGGCTGTGAATCCCACAGAAGCATTGACTTTGCAGACTTAACTTGGGATCACATTTTTGTGTTTAACAATATCTGCTGGGCAAAAAAAAAAAAAAATAAATGAACTGTGAAAACATAATAGCTGTTTTATTCTCAGTATTTGGCCCTAAAATATAAAACCATAATGGGCTTAAATTCTATGAAACTCTGCAACAGATCATATTTGTCTATTAGCATGGAACAGATTTCTTCATTTATCAAAAATGCTGTATACAATTAATTATTACTTGCAGACCTATTAGGTCCAGTTTTCATAGACCTGCAGCAATTATATTTCTTACCCAGTTTCAAAATATTATCTACCCTAACCTACCACCAAATTCACCTCTTGACTTCTATTTTTTTTGCCTTTTCTATACAAGATTTCTGTGCTTCCTATATGTAGTTATAGATCACCATGAGCATAAATAAGTATATAAAATTAAAAGTGTTGTGCTGAGTATTGCCTCAATTCCAAAGCTAAATTTCCAAAGATATGGGGTGCCAATGGTCTTTAGTAAAAAGAAAGTGGTTAATGTTAAGTGTGCTGGCACCTCACAAATAAAAGAGTTAAGGATTTAGGAATTCTTTGTGTATAGAATTACGTCCAACAGAATGTGTCCATCATATATAGAGTAGGCTTCTAGAACTTGATTAAAGAGCAGAACATAACATTTCTCAAAATCAGTGGAAATCTTAATGTTGACTTGGCTTTACATTTGATTAGTAATTTCTATATATTTAATGAAATCCTTAACAAGAATCATAAATATTGATTTATGGTAGTAAATATGAAGTTCTCTATCAACATCAAGAAATTTTGATGCTTGAAAAACATATGCAACCTCTGAAGCTTCACTGGAGTGCTCGCTGCATTTCTAGAGTGGCCCTACTGTGATTATACTGTGGGCTTTAGGATCTTAGATTATCATGCACACAAAAGTTTATACCAGAGAATCATAATACTGCTTGGCTGGTAAAGGCCTTAAGATTGTCAAGTCCAACTACATATGCAGTGTGTGCATGTGGCCCAGACAGCCAACCAAATTCTGAGCTGCATCAAGAGCAGTGTGGACAGCAGGGCAAGGGAGAGGATTCTCCCTCTTTACTTTGCTCTTGTCAGACCCCATCTAGAATACTGTGTACAGTTCTCGAGCCCCCAGGACAGGAAGGACATGAAACTGTTGGAGGGCTGCAGCAGCTCTGCTATGAGGACAGACTGAGAGAGTTGGGGCTCTTCAGTCTGGAGAAGAGAAGGCTTCCAGAAGACCTTAGAGTAGCCTTCCAGTATCTGAAGGGGGCCTACAGGAAGGCTGGGGAGGGACTATTGACAAGGTCTTGCAATGACAGGACAAGGGGCAATGGGTTTAAACTGGCAGAGGGAAGATTTAGACTGGATGTTAGGAGGAAATTCTTTGCAGTGAGGGTGGTGAGACACTGGCACAGGTTGCCAGGGGAGGTTGTGGCTGCNCTAGTGATCCAAATAGAAAATTAAATCTAACAATGATTTCCTTATAAATCTATGAATAAAAAAAGGTCCTTGAAGTCATCCTTTCTGCATCAAACCCTCTTTTCTATATCACACTGAAATCTGCAGTAGGTAGTTTCCTGTGAATGCTTTCTATATTCTGCTCTTGTTTTCTTTACAGTTTCCTTGCATTAAAAGAACTCAGAATAATACCAAATAACAATTCAGATATTGATGCTTGGATTTAAAATGTTATACTATCATAGGAGCTATGATTTTCATCTATTGTAAAAGATATACTACATAAGCTTACTTACAGATGTTTAATGCCAAGTTGTTCTTTATTGCCATTTAGAAACCATTAAGCTGTAAATTAACTGCATCAAAAATTATCTTTCATAATCATAAACTTCTCAAGCCCAGAATAATTGAAAACAGCTTTATTACAGGCTCCAAATTCCATAGTAAAATGTCAGTGAATATGAAGATAAATTCAATTTTCACAAGCTCTAAGGAGAATACAAATGATTGACTTTCTATTCTTCTGTCAATAACTTATTGACAGTTCTAGGTCCAAATGACCTAACAAAGAGCAGAAATCAATGACAGTGGAGCAAAGATCAGATCAATAGCTGAATTTCTCACAAATGGAGTGAATGGCAGTTTTACTCACTTTGACAGAAAAAAAAAAAACCAAAACAACAGCCTCATGCCCTGTCTGATTGAGAATGGAAAGGCAGAGGTCAAATATGCACACCGAATGTGAATCTGCAATTTATTTAGACCATAAACCCTTTGCATCTATGAAATTCATTTTCAAACAGCTATATGATCCCCAGAGTCAAGTCCAACAGACATCATTAGAAATTATGGTTAAGCACTTATAGTACTGTTAGAGACTATAAACCTGCTTTCACACACACTGCTGCTGTCCAGTTATAAGCTCCAGAGCAGAAGAATGTTCAGTTACAAGCTCCAGAACTAAAGAATGTTCATAAATTTACCATTTGCACAAATTAAACAACTACATGTATGTGGTGGGAACTCTAAATTGTAGGAAAAAAACCAGAAAGCTAGAAAAGTGGAACACAAAATTACCTTTGTGCTTTTCAAATAACATATTGATAAGAACAGTTGTGCCACAGTTATTTTCTGATATCCAATTAAAAGGGAAAGATCTCGATTGGGAGTTTTATGAATGGATTAAAAATATAAATTGCTAACAACAAATATCTACTGAGTCAATTCAGTCTAATTAAATAGAATAGTGATCATACTACTTTCTCCATGTCTCAGCCTCATTCACTTTTTAATTATTTTTAATGAAAGTTTATTGTGTTAAAGAAAACCTAACTCGGTAGCAGTACACTCACTTGCATCAATCAGAAACATTGCATCAATGTTTCTCAAATAGCTATTCCTATATAAAAAAATAGTTTTGTCTTCATCAAAACAACTTTCTAAGAGAAGGATAAAGTGCAAAGCAAGGGGCAGGAACCCTCGAAGCTATCCAAGTTCACAAATCAGAGCTCCCAAAAAGCCTGTGATAGTAGTCACTAATTAAAATTAGCCACTTATGAGTAATAGTTTTTAAGTACACTTTTGAATCGTGTTTTATTTTAAAAATATGTTTTAATTAATTGGAATATATAAAGGATAATAAAGGATCATCTATGACTTGTTGAATGGTCAGTCAGTTACTGTAAATTGGTTTAAAGTTCAATGGATCAATAAGTTAACTGCAAAACCTTCTACTTATATGCTTCTAATTAACTGTAATACATAGTACTGAAGCCTAACATGCTTAGGCTATTTATTAACCTTTTATAATCTATTTGCACATAAAAAATCTCTCTCAGGAATGTTAATATATCTGCAGCATGAAAACTGATCCATATAAGAGCAGAATCTGAAGAACTTAACATTTCTTGTCCTCAAATCAACCTCCCATAACACCTCAGGAAAAAAAAAGCCCACACATTTCTTTTATAAAATAAAAACACATAAATATATGAATCTAAGTAACATATTGCAGAAGTCCTACACATTTCTTTTTAGACTCTTTTTTTCCCTCTTTTTTAATTCATGCTGTCTAGTAATCCATACCAGTAATTACAATTGCAAAACAAAGTTGTAAAAGCATGAATGTACCAAATAATATTAGGTCTTTCTTAGTTCAAGCATACTTCTATAAGATGAAATTGCTTTAAAATTAACAGCAAAATTCAGCTTAAACTCTGATTATTTTTCACTGTGTTGTAACAGTTTAGTCTTCTCAAATGCTAAATGGCAGTCACAGTTTTTTGCAAAGTTAGCATTAAGTATCCTACTTTCCCAGACATCCGTGTGCCAATTTATCACAGAATCATAGAATTCACTGAGTTGGAAGGGACCTTTAAAGGTTATCTAGTCCGAGCTCCCTGCTGTAAGCATGAACATTTGCAACTAAGTCAGATTGCTCAGAGTCTCATCAAGACTGACCTTGAATGTTTCCAGGGACAGGACCTCCACCACCTCCTTGGACAACTGTCGTGGGAGGCCTAAGCAGGCCAAAATAGGCTTGTGCATGTCCTGGCTTGCCTGTACATGATTTTCTGCTCTCCTTCCTTCTGTTCTGGGGAGAAGCAACCGTGGGAAAGAGGACAAAGAACCTGGAGCTGCTGAGTCTGAGGACTGTGGCTTGCCCAGACTTGTTTGCATCCTGTGGTAACCCAGGTACACAGGCTCAGCTTGTGTATGCCTTNTCTATTTTGACTGCTCAAAAAACTGATTATTATTAAAATTAGTGGTCGGGATGGTGAGAGTTCTGAATATTGAATATTAATAAACAATATTAATCTTTGAAAATCATATCTTGCATCACTTAGTTATCCCTCCATTACAACAACTTGTTCTCGTGTTCCATAACCCTCATAGTAAAGTACTCCTTCCTAATATCCAATCTAAATCTGCCCTTGTCTAGTCCAAAACCCCTGTCTCTTGTCCCAGTGGTACATGCCTTTGTAAACAGTTTCTCCCCAGTTTTGTAGGTGCCCTTCAGGTCCTGAAAGCCTGCTATAAGGCCTCTCTGGAGCCTTATCCAAGCTGAGCATCCCCAGCACTCTCACAAAGGAGAGCTGCTCCAGCTCTCTGATCATTTTTGTGGTCCTCCTCTATACTCTCTCCATCAGGCCCATGTTGTTCTTGTTTTCATGACTCCACAGCTGAACACAACACTCCAGGTGAGGTCTCATCAGAGCAGAGCTGCAGAATCAGCCCTCTCGATCTGCTGCTGGTCTTTTGGTGCAGCCCAGGCTGTGACTGCCCTTCTGGGCTGGAAGTGCACATTACTGGCTCACGTCCAGCTTTTTGTCCTTTTCCACAGGACTGCTCTCAATCACGTCATCTCCAGCCCGTATTGACAATGAGGTTTGTCCCAACCCAGGGACAATTTCTTCTAATAATCCTTAAGTACATTACCTTTAGATGAAGTCAGAAACTCATTAAAATGTTAAACAACACTAATCAACCAGTCAGACAGTAATCAAGATCAGAGAAGAAATGTGGTCATAATCAAGTTAGGGAAGTTCAACAAGAATGTAGGAAAATGGAGCAGTGGGTGAGGGTGTTCCCAAAAATATGCTTCCTTGACAGGGCAACAGTGGAGAAGGACTGATTCTACATAGGGAGAAATACTAAGCTGATTAAGCAAGAGTATTATGGGCTGTTCTGATCTTATTGCTGATGAATTTTCAATAAGTAATATAATGTTTGGAAAAGAGCAAACAATAAAAAAAAGAAACAAATTTAGTGAAACTTCCTGATTGTTGGAATTCTGTTGGCAGGTAAAAATGACCAACTACCAATGAAAAACCTCCAGAAATCTCACTGTTTTAAACCAATGATAAAACTTCATCCTATACAAGCAGAATGGAACAGAAGGAAGAAATGTGAATGTTTGATTTAAATAAGGAACTGTGGTGGTAGGAGGTTTTTATGAATCTGGGTTATAAGTAAATTGTAATGAGGCCGATATAAAATATTAAATATTTTATTAACAAAAAAAAATTTCCCCAAACATATTTACAATATAACCCACACTGATTCTACTATGCGGTTGGTAAAACTATTGTTGCAGAATGTATATACATCCAATGAAATTAATTTAAATGAATTTTATAAACAATTTTAGAGATTAATGCAATTCGAGAGTCCTGCGACACAAACTGTCGCTTAAAGGTCAAACACAAACTATTAACGAACTTTAGGAAAGAGAATTAATTACTCACTCGTCAGGAATCCCGATATTAACAGTTCAAAAGTATTCGTGGGAATATATTGTTCTTGCCACGTGGCGGCTTTCCACGTGGCGGTGACGAGTGGGTTTTTGCTGCCTACGTAGCTAAACAGACCACGCTGTCCGATGAATCCACAGTCGAGACGCGGAAAATCCTCCGTGGCTCTTAGGAGGTCTCACAGCACTCAGTCTCTGGGCGAAGCAGGATTCAAGTTCCCGGACGATTGCAGCCTTATCGGCTGCGATGCATGACAAAAGGAGTCGATCTCGGGCTGAAGCGGCGCGAGCTGGCAAACGCTTCTATCCCTTGACTCGATGCACCAAGCGGGCAGGATCAGGCCCGCCGTTTATGTGTGTGGGGGAGAAACAAAATCCCCTGCTACGTTAATCTAAGCAGCACAGAAGGTAGCAGACAGGCAATGGCGGTTGCGGCAGCTATAACGCAACAACAGCAGCTAAAGCAGTAACAAACATTGGCTGGAGGTTTTAAGCATTTTGGCCGAGTGTTTTGACCAATAGCAACCGATAAAAGACCAATCTCAAGTTACCTTACTAAAAGAGGCAGAAGTCACAAGTCCATCACCGTGACTTCTGCAGACTGAGAGGCGCCAAGCCCTTTGCTTTCCCGCTTCTTCTACCTGGGAAGAAGGGGGGAAAGGAGGAGTGGGGGGGAGGCAAGATGGGTGCCCAGGCGGATATCCAGGATGGGTGTCCCAAATAGAATTTGGGCCCTTCACCACAGGAACACATCAGGAAACCTGAACCCGGATTTGTGAGATACAAATCCATCCTCCTTGGTTTGACTTTTAGCCTTCATTTCCACTCCTGTATTTCTGTATGGAGCCTTTTAGATGGCTGAGGTTTCAGGGCTTCCCATTCAGTATGATAGCTTTTGCAAATACTTTTAAGTGTATTATCTTGGTGATTATGTACAGAAGCCTGTGTAGCTTAGTCTCCTGGGTACTTGAATTTAGACTTTACAGTCCTCCTTCTAAACCTAATCCCTAGTTCTTTACCATATCCTTATCAATATGTGTATAAAAGGCAACATGACCTCACTTGCACAGGTTCCCAAACGTGAGTACAGGGAAGAATATATCAGATCTTAGGTTTAAGTCTACTAATGGTTCTATATGTTATCAGAGAAAAAGTTTCCTTCTGGCTTTAATTTATCGGTGAATAAGGACTGTGAAATGACAGTTCCTTTGAATACATTTAGAAAGTTTCTGGAACTTTCAAAATGAGTAAACACTGGGCATTGATATCTATAATCTAGAGGATTTGCAAAGGTAGTCACAGGCTCTGTGATTTTACCTGCCTCACTGAAACAAATCAGGCAAAGGGCTCCTAAATCTTTAATTACCGATGTACCAGATAGACAGAGCACAGAAGGGATTTCCATATTAATAAGATAAAGACCATTTTAATTTACTCACTGGGCTAAAAAAACTGGTTGCTTCTGAAATCCATTAGTAAGGCAAGCAATTATCTTTACATATGTTAGCTTTCAAATTAAGATTAATTTTAATACATTCCTTTTCAAAACTTGGTCTTAAATTTTTCAAATTAAAGCAGGAAATTGCTGCATTTTAGTCTAAAGCTAAAATTCCACATAATTAACATGATGTCAGTAATGTGCTTTAAAAACACACAATCTAATCACGTTGACTTATATTTTTCTATACCAAAAAAATCTATTCCTCAGTCATCTGATAATAAGTGGATTTTGTTTAATTGCTTCCAGATGCTGGGACAGTCTACTGTATTCTGGTGGTATGCAAAATTTCCAAACTAGTTATCAGTCTCATTCTGGGGCTTAGTAAACTAATTAGTGTCATCCTGTTGTCGATGGGAAGATTCAGATCCTCATTCAGTGAAGTACATGTATGCAGTCCTGCTGACCAGAGGAAAGCATAACTGAAGTAATTCCTTCTTAGCATTGAAGTGAAAATGCAAACCTGATATTTCTTAATAACCCAAAGACTGATGTTTGAGAGAATTGGAGGAAATGGATATTGTTTTCATAGGATTTAACAAAGAGTTCAACAAGCACTTTAGTAATTTTACCATTGTTTATTTTTGCTGTGGTGAGGGGTGAAGATGTTTGCTTTTGTAGAATTCTTAAATGCTATGCTAGATGTCTAACTGTTGCTTATCAAACCTCTTGAAAGCTCATGGAAGCCTTTGTCAATATTTTTGGACCAAGAGAGAGACAGGGATCTGCTGGAGAGAGTCCAATGGAGAGCCAAGAAGATGGCTGGAGGACTCTAGCATCCCCCAGGTGGAGAGAGACTGAGAGCCCTGGGGCTGTTTAGTCTGGAGAAGAAAAGACTGAGAGGAGATCTGATCAATGTCTACAAGTATCTGAGGGATGGGTGTCAAGTGGATGAGGCAAATCTCTTTTCGGTGCTGCACAGCAATAAGACAAGGAGCAATGGGTACAAACTGGAACATAGAAGGTTCCACCTCAACATGAGAAGAAATTTTACAGTGAAGGTGACAGAGCACTGGAACAGGTTGCCCAGAGAGGTTGTGGAGTCTCCTTCTCTGGAGACTTTCAAGGCCTGTCTGGATGCATTCATATGTGAATTACCCTAGGTGATCCTGCTTTGGCAGGAGGGTTGGACTCAATGATCTCTGGAGGTCTCTTATAACCTGTGATGCTGTGACTAATTGGTTGGTTTTGATCAAAATCTTATGATATGTTCCCTTTATAATTGTGATCTGAAAGTATAAAGATGAATGCATTTCTTACACTCATTTGAAAATATTAAAAGATCTTAGGTATTAATTAGGTTTTATATTTTTAACTGTCTTCAGCCAAATAATAAAAAAGAATAGCATGGCTTTTATCTTGCTGAATCACACCTTCTGATTTGAAATTTTAAATCAGAAAAGTAAACAACTAGATGATACAATCTACTGTAATTTAGATAGCTATACCTATATGGCTCTTATATATTGAATTTCTAGTTCCTATTTTGTTTCTTATTTGGAATTCAACAGAGTAAGAGATTACATTACATAACCCATTGTTAAACTATGATGGTTTAAATATGCTTCCATCTGAACTCCGTTAAAACACTGTCACAGAATCATAGAATCATAGAAAGGTAAGGTTGGAAGGAGACCTCAAGGATCATCTAGTTCCAACCCCTGCCATAGGTACAGACACCTCCCACTAGCACAGGTCACTCAAGGACTCCTCCAACCTGCCCTTGAAACATCTCCAGGGAGGGAGCAGCCACAACCTCCTTGGGCAACCTGTGCCAGTGCCTCACCACCCTCACTGCAAAGAACTTCCTCCTAACATCCAGTCTAAATCTCCCCTCTGCCAGTTTAAACCCATTACCCCTAGTCCTGTCATTACAAGACCTTGTAAAGAGTCCCTCCCCAGCCTTCCTGTAGGCCCCCTTCAGATACTGGAAGGCTACTATAAGGTCTCCTTGAAGCCTTCTCTTCTCCAGGCTGAAGAGCCCCAACTGTCTCAGTCTGTCCTCACAGCAGAGCTGCTCCAGCCCTCTGATCATCTTCGTGGCCTCCTCTGGACCCTCTCCAACACTTCCATGTCCTTCCTGTGCTGGGGGCTCCAGAACTGTCACGCCAGATCTGGTGAAATGTTAAACATTACTAATTCTTACTAACTTGCTTGAGATTTTAAACATTCATTGCTGCCTCAATATCATCTAGTTCTTACCTTCATAATTAATCAAGGTGCTCAGGAATTGTTGCTGGTGTCTGGTACACAGTTTCCACATATGCTGACCTGGTGTCCATCTCAGGTGTTTGTATGCAAGACTGCTCTTCAGTTTTGGGTAGCACAATGTATTTATACAAGCATTTGTTGATTACAGACAGAATCCAAACAGTTAATCATGTTTTGCTTTTGCAGTCTTCAGAAATAAAGAAAATAGGATCTGGCATTTTATTAATCTTCTAAATGCTGCCTGCATTTAATTCAATATATAGTGTTATAGATATGTAATATTACATATTTCAGGATGATTTATTTTTACAATTGAATTTGACATGCTGTTCAGCAATTGGCTTGGAGAGTTTAAGCCTTTTTGTTTATTTATTTGTTTGGTTGACTTTGTTCTTTCCCCCTGGATCCTGATACAGGGTATATGTGTTCTTCCCTTGATTTCAGTAGCTGTCTGTTCTGCACAAAGCTCTGAAATCATTAAATTAAGATGCCTTTAATCATAGTGGGGAGGGAGGAGGGAGACCAAAGTAGAGGGTATTCTCTCATAGCATCACATCTGTAAGCTGTCTTGAAATTCCTGAGAAAATATTGAAGTCTAATATCTGTTTTAATGTCTTAGAAAAAGAAGAAAAGTTTAAGGGAGTTAAAGTTGGAAAAGAACTGAAAGGTAGACTCAAAATTTAAGTTTTAACTTTCTTTTTTTAGAATCTACATTGTTATATGGAGATTCTAATTGAGTGTTAGACATTGTCTATAAATTCAGGAAAGGAAAACTGAAGGAGTGTTAAACATCTAGTAAAGTCTCCTTCACAGTTTTCTTCTGTACATATGGAACCAGCTCAGTTGTCCAGATATGTCTGTAGTATGTTTTCGTATGTGCACCTGGCTGCAGATGGATGCTAGAAGGAATGGTAATGAGTGTCACAGAATCATAGAAT
>WBNM01026478.1:0-26793 GCA_013399055.1 Ramphastos sulfuratus
CTCTTCTCTGGACACTCTCCAGGGCCTCAAAGTCTTTCTTTATACTGTGGCACCCAGAACTGAACACAGTTCTCACACTATGGCCTCACCAAGGCTGACTAGAGAGGCACAACCATTTCCCTACTCCTGCTCATCACACCGTTTTTGATACAGCCCAGGATGCCATTTACCTTTCTGGGCACCTGGGCACACTGCTGGCTCATGTTTAGTCAGCTGTCCACCAACACTCCCAGATCCTCTCCCATTGGGCTGCTATTCAGCCACTCTTTCCCAAGAATGTAGTGATGCTTGGGTTTTTTTGTGAGGGAAGTGCAGGATCCAGAACTTGGTCTTGTTAGACCTCATCCCACTGGCCTCATCCCATTGATACAACCTGTTTGGATCTCTCTGCAGAGCCTTCCTACCCTCATAGGGTACACTGCATTCCTGGTCACTATGCACTAGAGCAGTCACAAATTCCCACTTCCCATCACACTATGCATTCTCCTTGGCAGTGCTGGTACACAGTTTGAGAACAGAAGCTATGGATTTATGAAGAAGATTTTGTTTAGTAAAGATGATGCACAACTAGCTCCAGTGTGTGTGGTGATGCACCTATCTCCACAACAGAGCTAAAATTATGGTGGACTGCAAAGTCACAAAGCCTTTTGCCACTGGGCTCCAGAAGACCCTTCATCATATGTATGCAGGTTCCCCAGAGTCAGATCACACAGGGAATAACTGCTTTTGCGTAACGTGAGACAATCATTTGGGTGTTACTTTGCTTGTACTACTTACCAACTTCATCCCTCATCTTTGCAAGCTCGAATCCTAACTCCTTTATTTTCACAAGGGCATTTTCATTCTAAGGAAAAAAAAGAGAGAAATATGTACAGCCCTCTGACTTATTCCAGATAAGCACTTTCACATGTTCATTTAGTAAAGCAGATTATAGCGATTCCTCAATTATTTTTTTGGGGGAGGGGGTGTGGATGGGGGAAGGTAGGGGATTATAATGAACTCATTCATTCACTCATTCAGTCTTTAAATCAGCCTTAGGAGCCACAACTCACTGGCTACAAATTCCTGGTATGTCTATGAATACATGTACACACACTCACATGCACAGGACAGCAAAGAATATTTACTCCTATGTGTCTAAAAAGACATCTGTGTTTTTCTATCATTTCTTCCCATTTATGGTACAACCTGCTTACCATTTATGGCTGGTCTGTATATACAAGACAGTTTTATTAACCCTGTTAAAACACTTTCATCTACTTATGTCTTACCCACCTCCAAACACAGGAATATGCTTTGCTTACATGGTCAAATTTTCAGAGCAGAAACTCTACTTACACCATCGTAGGCATTGTAGGGAAACTCATACAGACAGCACTAATGGTCTGGTGTTTGTACCTATTCCCAAATTTATTTCTGCTATTTTATCATCTGCAAAGAGCAAGAGCTTCCCTCAACCTGTCTCAAAAGAAATCTGAGCACTTAAGGAATTACAATGGATGAGCTGGCTAAAGGAAAATTAAAACACTTACCTTAGCAATGCTAAGGTGTTACTACTACAATGAAATGACTTTGACAGCAGATGTCAGACATGCAAAGTGACAAATAAAAGCCTCAGGAAAATCCACTGGAGTTTGGCTTAGCTCAATAAATCACAGCATAATGATTCAAGCATAAAGGCACTTTAAATTGGAATGTGTCATGGATTGCATTAGGAAGAAGACAAAGGAACACATCCTGCTGGGAAGATCACTAGTGATTAGGAAAACTAGATCAGGTTACTATAAATACATCCTGGGTTAGAAAAGGCCAAGAATCTTTAAAGGACACTACAGAAAAATCATATTCAAGAGAGAAATTTAGGGAACAGAAAACTTTAGTCCAGTAACAGGATACAAAGTAGGTAGGAGAGCAAATTAGTTCTGCCATATAGAAACAAACCCCCCCAATATTTCAGAGTTTAATCTTTATTTTTAGTTTCCCTGCATTTAATTTTTAACTCTGCTAAGAGAAACAACACAACAGCTTTCTTTTTGGTAATATCAGAAATATGGAATCTGGAATTTAATCTTTTACATAATGCCCTTTGGAGACAATTTCTACCAAATCTGAGTGATGCACTTTCTGGAAGGTTTTTCTGTAAATGGAGCAATTAACAGAGCTGATTTGAGAGCCTTGGTGATGAGGAGACCCAGGTGATGTCAGCGTCTTTCTTACTCAGCTATGAGAAGAAGCCAAGCACGCAAAGTTGGGCTTCTCCAAATAACCACTTCCATACACTGCTAAGTAATGCACAGGCAGTTGTGTGCCAGGACTGCAGAGTCCTCAGTTCTGACTGACTGCATTAGGCTCAGAGTAAAATGCAGTAGATTGTTTTGTTTGTTTTGGTGGTTTTTTTTAAATCAGTAAAAAAGCTTCTCTCAGATTCCTGAACCAGCAGTCCTACAGATAAAATGTTTCTCTCTCTGGAGAATATTACTGCATCTGCCCATACTGTCTGCTTAGGAGTCATTTTAAAAAGTGTTCTTGACAGATTTCCAGGACTGGTGTCCTTGAAGGTGTATGCACAGGGATATCCTGGATATGGGATTTGCAGTTGGGAAGCACTCACTCAGATTACCAACTTCCACTGTTTGAAACGAAATCCAGCTAAAGCAAGAAAGCTTTATACGAATCATTGCCAGCACCTACAGATAAGCAGAGTGGTATTATTACTATTATACTTGCATGAAGAAAATGCAAAGCAAGTGAAAAAAATTACACCTTAGGGAAAAAAAAAAGTTGTAAAATGTTGACTCCCCATAAGAAATTTTAATTTTTTAAAACATTATATTTTATCTTCAGTAGTTCGTCCTGTTCTTGAGGACACTTAGTGAAGTGTCTCCAAAACTGTAGAGAATGAGATGGCACCAGCTTAAAAATGCTACCCCATTACTCAGTTCTCAGCATGGACATCACTCCATGGGGAGAGCAGGCCTCCTGGCCATGGTTTCTAGAGCAGCCTCTGGGGTTACCTTGAGCAGCTGAAGTTGGAATAGCTCAGGTAGCTTGTTGGTCAGTTGCCTGTCCTGCCAATACTTCTTACATTGTATTTTATTTTGATTAGAGCTTTCTGTTTGTGCTTCAGGACTGTGTTTCCTGGGAGGTCAGGTGTGCAAGGGTTGCCCTCAGTGCCAAAGCCTCAAGCAGGCTCTCTTTCTCAGAGGGTTCTTTCAGGGAATAACAGCACAGGAGTCCTTATCTTCCTCTTCTGCAAAAGAGGCAAGAAGTAGTTTGGGCTAAGGTTACCCTCATTCTCTCCTGGATGCACAGTGAATTTACAAATCCCTGACATTTTCTGTTGCTGTAACATGCTTTGTCAGCGCAACATGATAGGTTTGGACTGCGCATATTCCCGTGACCCATGTAAACACAATATTAGTGCAACGTAAAAAAGCCCCTCCTTGTCAACATCAGTGTAGCTCTGCAGGTAATCAGCACCTCAGCATCGGTGAAGTTGGGGAACTGGGAAAGCCAGCTCTTAGGAAATCAAATATTACAGCACAGCAAAACTGGACCTGGGGTGAGAATGCAAATCTATCAGATCCAGTGCTCAGATTCGTACAGGTTCAATGTCAAATATCAAAGCAATTAGAAAATTCACAAGCGTAAGAGGAAAAAATCTGCCAAAACTACTGTGTACGAAACCATATTAACAGGCTATCCCATTGAATTAATCTTCATTAATACTTATCTCAACACAGTATTTCAAAGAGAAGACAGGGTAAGCAGGAATCTTTGCTCCCTCCTGAGAGCTTTATGACTAGCAGTTTCCTCATATCAAAGGTGCTTTGTAGGTGTCCTTTACTAGGCAATTGCTTGGCTTTGAGCCATTGAGGCTGACTGACTAAGGGCCAAATCCAACTTAGGTTTAAAAAGGCTCAGCGATCTTACCAGTGACACAGCTGTTTTCAGGGAGTGCAAAGGTCAGGGACACTGTCAGGAAATTGTGCAAATATCCAACATTTCAGTGTGGCAGTTAAATGACAAGGGAGAGGAAAATTGCTTCAATGTTATCTGGGCTAATTTTTTTCCAGCCAAAATGTGAAAATGAAACTGTGGGGTTTGCACTAATCAAAGTGTTGACTTTAGTTTTCAGATACTTTTAATGAATGATTGATTTCATTATTGCTTGCAAAACTGATGAAAAAGGTCTTCCATTGCCTGTAACCCAAGAAACAACTCTGATACTGAAATGAAATAAAATTATGCTCATGACTGAGCTGAAGGAAACCTTCTTCCTCCTACCTGTACTCTACAACATAATGGTTAACTCTTGGGTATGGAATATGTCCCATATCTTCAGACAGAAAGAAAAACAGAAAGGTAGAATGATATGTTTGCTCTGTGCTTCAACTGAACAGAGGACACAGTAGCAACTACTCTTCTATCATCAGCCTTTATATCATGCAGAGCTCCCAATATTTCTCCTATGAAAGGCTCAATGCTGGACTGCATTTCAGCAAGTGAAACAAACACTGGAAATGGCATTTTTGTATTCTCTGTTCAATTCAAAACTCTCTGAGAATGGACCAAGGTATGATTTATATTGGTCTAACACCCAAGGTGCTCCAGAAAAACTGGCAGGTAGCCAGGCAGAGAGGTAGAAAGGAAGACAGAATTAGTCCAATTAAGTAAGAGTGCCCAAAACTTAGCACTGTAGTTCAGAAAAAAAATCTGAAATATTTAGATATATCTGCATAAGAGGACCTGAAAAAATAACTTGGTAAAAGATGCCATGATACAGGTCTGAGGATGGGCAAGATGCTGGTGTTGTCCAGATTAAGAAGGGAAGTAGTCACAAAGGCTTGGAGGAAAGGCTACATGAGGCTTTGAGTGACTTGATCTAGTTATAGATGCCCCTACTCATTGCAGGGGGGTGTTGGACTAGATGATCTTTAAAGGTCTCTTCCAACCCAAACTATCCTATGAATCTATGAAAGGCACTGCTTCAGTTGCCTGAGCTTCAGCTGACAGATAGACATCCTACAGGAGACCTCATCAGGGAGGCAGGTCAACATTTTATTTTGGATCAGGAATAATTGAGGGATGGGGAGACAAAATTGAGGTTTGCCTTAAAGTATCTCTCCTCTGAGAACTGCAAACTACCTGAGAGATACTAATCCATTAGAAATGGTAATTAATTAAACCTCCAGGTACCTTTTAACAATAGGTAAGTAATAACGGACTGCACAACTGGGTCAGATCACAAAATTGTCCAGAGCTGTGGAACCCCAAAGTTACCTCTCCAAAATGACAGGTCTCTTCTCCTGGACAACTTACATGCTTGATTATATTTTGAAGTCCAAATATAAGTACAGTATCTCCACAAACACTTCACAATTCTCTCTGATACCTCCTAAAAGTAAGTATTACATACAGATGCTCTGTGGCACCAGTTATTAAAACAGCTCCTTCAGGATAGCTTTTCTGTATTCAATGTTTTCAAACTATTAAAAAAAACCCAAAACAAAACAAACAAAAAACTGTCCTGCAAATGGTGCTTAGTCACTGTGGTTCTTTATTCAGAGTGCCCTGGGGCAAGGCTTGAATTATTATTGGAAAGAGAATCATATACAATGGGAATTCTTATGCAAAAAAAAAAAAATCAGACAAATCTTGTAGAAGAAATAACTAAATCCCACTGCAGCTGATGGCCAAAATGACCTACACATTTACCCAAAAAAGAGGTATTTTAACACTGCTGCTTCAATCATGCTGGTTATCAAGTAATCCTCCCTCGTAACACTCTTCAGGTTTAAGTTTACAAGCATCTAGATAACTCCAAGTGATATTAACAAGTTTTGTGTTAAGACATGAATTTTTCCTTAACTTGGTTAGTAGCATATCTCAGGCTTTACTTGAATATGTTATTAGTTAAATGGGAGACACTAACAGCTTTTCATTAGACAGAACATATGACTATTTTTTAAAGCCAAACTCTTACAAAATACACTGCACAAGCATGTGTTCCTGCCAAGATATTTTCTATTAAGCAAATTAAATACAAATGACCATTCCCTCCCTCTTCTGTACTTAGTTAAAATCCAGGCAAATTTCCAGAACAATAGTGTGAAAAGATGTGTATTAGAAACACCCCACAACTTTTCTCATAGGTGCTATCCTGCTACCTGTAGCTATGCATTTTCCTTTACACTGACGTTTGTTACCGGACTCATTTTGGTGCCTGGGAATTTGCTCGATTTAGATTCAGATGTAGTTTTGCCTTGTTTCACTTCTCCTAGGTCGAAGGATCAATCCTCTGTCAGAGGATCATTAGAGAAGTAAAACCTAAGGACAGCTAGAGACTGAAAAACCTTTCTTCAAACTTTAAAAATCTGTGCAAGTTTCCTTCATATCTTGTACTCCATCGGGTTATTAAAACTGTATAAAAAGCACAGCGAGAAATCAAGCGGCTCATGAGGAGAGAGGGTGCCAGGGACTGCCAGTGGTCTCTCGTTTCACGAACATCCAACCCTTACACTCATACTGCAGGCTGATATTATGTAAGCTGCTGCAGTGCATGGGAGAGCCACGGTTAGACTTGTCCCCGGTGAACGAGAGTTCAGCATGCTGTAAATAAGACGAGCATCGCTCCCCTCTCCACCACCCCGGGACCGTACACACCACCGACGCCAGCTAGTACAGCAGTTCAGGCTCATTCCCGGTAGCGGCGACCTTCCTGCCCTTTCCCTAAAGGATAAAAAGAGGCAAAAGTACCGTCTCGTCCTTGCACCGAGTACAGGGCTTGGAGGAGCATTTGCCCATCGCGGCAGGACGGCGCCCAGCCGGACCGCCGCCCGCCGGACTGCGACCGGCAGCGCCTGGAGACAGAGGCACCTGTGCCCCTAGAGCCGTTACTGCCGACGGCGGGGACTCTCCCGCGTCCGCCGAGGCCGGCACGGGCTGGGTGCCCTCCCCTTTGGCTCCCTAATCCTCCCGGGGCGTCGGAGGGTCCGGGACCGGGGCCGGAACCGGGAGGAGGGTGGCTCGCCGGCAGCTGCCAGAGGCTGAGACAGATATGCTGGTGCGGAGCAGCAGCAGAGCGGACACCGGTTTTGCCCCCAGCGGAGGGCTGCCCGCTCCCCTCCCTGTCTGCGCACCGATGCTCGCCGGCTTGCTCAGGCCTCTTCCGAAAAAGAGGGTCCGATCACTCCGGCTGGCAAACGCTTGCCCAGAGCAGGGCACGTCCAGCAGCGCCATCGCAGGAACGTGTCGGAGAGAGGGAGGGCAGGGAACGACATCGAAACTTCGCAGAGACAGCCCTAGACGCGCTGAGATCCGAGAGTGCGCCCGGGCTGTCCGCGGGAGGCGGCTCTGGCTGATTCCCATCTTCGCGCCGCATTTGCAGCCATTGGTCCCTGCAGTTCTCGTTCTCCACAACCGCTCGGATGGTGCCATTAACCCGGACGTCTTCCGGCTCGCTGTCAGCGCGGCTGCTTGTCCGCAGGGGTCCCAAATTCAGCCCAGGGCGTGGGATGAGCATAGCGCGGCTGCGATGCTCCCGGACAGCGGCTTTACCGCCCTGGCCCTTCCCGGCTGCTGTGCGGGGATCTGCCGCCGGGTACGGCTTCTCCGAGGCTGTGCCGGCTGCGAACAGGCACTAATGCCAGCGGGGTGGAACGGTGGAACAGGGATTCCTCGGATTCATTCCTAGCCGTCTGCTTTCCCCGAGTGAGGGGTGTCCTCTCGCCCTTAGGTGTCCCCCGGTCTCCTGAGTCACTCTCATCTCTCAAGCTGGACTATTCCTGAAGGCTTTTAGTTAAATCCCGAGGAAGATCACCACCCTCTGGACATCGGCCACTGCTTGTGATTGCAAAGCACACACCTCTGCAGCGTACCTAGAGACGTCTGTAATCCTCAAGGGCTGGGGTGCCTTTTTGACCATACATGTATACATACACCACATCATCTCACCCTAATCCTAATCTGCACCTATACATGTATGTGGTATCTATGCCTGCTCTGTGCATGTGAGCCCACTTGGAATAAATGTTCTTGTCTGTACTCAGGGCATGGAGCTGCTGCCGCTGGCACGACTGGAAAAAAGGCAAAACAGTTCAGTGATTTACACTCAAGGCAGAATTTGTACTGCAAATGCCTACACTTAAATCTATAAAGTACTATTTTTCTGAAAGCCAAATCACTACCAAACATAAAGAAAAACTAAGCTACCCTTAAAGCTAAACAGCTCTTCCTAGCAATAGGAAAGATTCAATGCTCAGATCTTTGTCTCTCTGCAGAAGTGATTTTTCTTTAGTTGTGTTTTTTACTGGTGATGCACAAAGTGATTTTGGAAAATAGCAGGAATCAACAAGGATCTCCACTAAAACTTTGTGTTAAATCACATTTAAATGCTTGGGTAACTTTCTGGTTTGTGTCAGCTTCTTATTCTCTGCTCATTCTTATTCTCTGCTTATTCTTATTCTCAGCCTTCTCAGGACTTTAAAGTTTCAGAATATCCTGAACAAGTAATAAAAAAATAAACCCTAAAATACAGAACACCAAAACAACAAACAAATTAAAAAAGCTCATTCAAGATACATATGTTTTAACATGTGTCTTCAAGATGTAACTTTTCTTGATAGCGTGTGAAAATTAGTTTAGGTGACTACTGAACAGCTACAGAGTGGAGGTCAAAAGAGGTTTCTGTGTACAGTGAAATAATTTTATCCTTAGTGTAGGAACTTGGTTATTTTTTTGCCACAGAACCTGAAGTCCATGATTTGGGTCTTTTGTAGTCTAAATCCTGGAAAGATTTTAACTGCCACAGAAAAACAACAACAATAATATTCCTACTTGCAGACAAATTACCACAGCCATTTATCTGAGCCAGCTATTAGAACTACAGTATGTCTGACTATCAGGCAAGGAAAACAAAAACCTGTCATTGCTTCTTTTTTTATGCCTTTTTTTTTCTCCCCCCTTCAGTCACTCCACTAATAATGGCAGATTTGCTGTCTGCCCATGGTGACAAATCTAAGCTAGAGATTAGTTAGCAAGGTCTATACACCGCTTTAGTACCACTTAATCACTAAACTGGAAGATAAAATATTCAAGTGGAACTTAAATTAAGCAGAAGCCATGTACTGTCCTTCTGGCAAGGGTGAACTGGGTCCCCACAAGCTGATTTTACTTGGGACGTAGCACTCATGAGGGATAAGGACACGATGGGGAAGCTGTTAGGCAATTTGGTCAGCATACATCCTTTTGGATAAACTGAGTCTAAACTCATTCATTTTAAATTAAGCTTATAGAATCATAGAATCACAGAATGGTTTAGGTTGGAAAGGACCTCAAAGATCATCTAGTTCCAACTCCCTGCTATAGGTAGGGACTCCTCAGCATAGGTTCTCCCTGGCACACAGAAGGATGGGAAAGGACAGATCTACAACAGATTGTTGTGGTTTTTTTCCCCCTAGTTAGACCTTAAGTCCCCTGCCAAGTCAATAAAAAGTGGAAAAAAAATTAGAGCTGGGCTTTGTGATTCTGTCTTTTCTTTGTTTTTTTTTTAGTATGCTTTCTTTTGAGTAGAAATTAAAAACACTGATGCAAAATCAAAGAGATGCAATGATTTCTGTCTAACCTGCTTGGTTTTCTTCTGCATGTGGGCTCCATAAACTGCAGCCAAAAGACAGAATTCCCAGGCTGATCTCACAGCAGCAACAGTTTATCATATCCCACTGAGAAATTCAAATCTCTCTCAAGATTATTAAACGCTGGAGCTTCATCTTGTAGGTCAAGGTGTGTAGCATTAAGGTGAGCAAAGACTTGAACTGAGAAAGCAAGATGTTCTAAAGCCCAGTTCCTCAGCTTTAGTGTACTAAAAAGAAGGATGGAGAAAGGACAATTCAGGAGGGTTCTCTGTGGTGGGAGCATATTCAGGTTACTATGTGGAGGACTTCGAATACACACTTGAATGCATCAATGCCTATGGGATTAAGGATGTAGAAATGTAAATAACTGATAACTGAGAGAAGCAAAAAGCAAACTGGGCATGTCATGGCAGAGGGCAATCCCTATACCCAAATTCTATGAGAACTGGCACTCTAAACATTTATTTCAGACCAAGGTTTTTGATTATAATTTTTAATTTTAAATTTTAAAATGTTAGAGTCAACTGCCTGATTTCAGCAGCCATGTGGCACTGGGATCACATACTGAAAGGCCTGTATCGGGAACAGTGTGACCAGCAGGACCAGGCAAGTCATTCTGTCCCTGTACTCAGCACTTGGTTAGGCCATACCTTGAGTGCTGTGTCCAGTTTTGGGCCCCTCAATTTTATGAAAGACGTTGAGGTGCTTGAACATGTCCAGAGAAGGGCACCAAGGCTGGTGAGGGGGCTGGAGCACAGCCCTGTGAGGAATGGTTGAGAGAGCTGGGGTTGTTTAGCCTGGAGAAGAGGATGCTCAGGAGAGACCTTATTGCTCTCTACAACTACCTGAAAGGAGGTTGTAGCCAAGCAGGAGTTGGTCTCTTCTCCCAGGAACCCAGTGACAGAAGAAGAGGANAGTGCGTGCGTACAGCTCCGGGTCATCCCGTCACCCCAACATCTGCTGACCTCAACAGTGTCAAGCACAACAAAGCACCAAAGGCAGACAGATCCATGGCAGTCAGACTGCTGTCTTTGTACACTAAGAGAGTTTAGATGAGAGCAATACGTAACTCCCATCTATTGGGGATCAGGTGCCTTCAGATATGGTGTCAACCACAACATTGCTCACTAGGCTGCAGGAGATGAGGAGTCACTGAAGCAGTGTTAAGCTGGAAGGAGCTGTTCTGGGTAAGATGGCAACCACTGAGCTGAGTGGAGATAATCAATGGAGCTGCTCAAAGATGAGTCCTTGGGGCAAATTATGGTCACATATGACCCTGGTAAAAAAAAAAAAAAAAAATAGGGGAGTGCTAGTGAGATGCTGGGATGTACTGTCCATCAAGGGGAAAGTCAAAACAACTTGCTTGTCAAGCTGGATTATATTTAGGGCTATAGAAGAGGTCATAAGAATAAACATAAATTACTGGGAAGTCCAAGGTCACAATCATAGGTACAAATAACAGGAATTTCAAGTTGAAGATGCAGACTCATCATCTGGAAATAACAGTAAAAAAAGATGTTGCTTATTCCATCATAGGATGACTAAGAGCTGTGTCTATGGTACAGCTCTGAAAAAAGGCAAATGCAACCTTAGGCTGTAGGAAAGACTAAAAGAGAAGTTCAAATGCTATATAGAAAGCCCCAGAGAGATCTGACCTGGAACCTCACACAGTTCTGTTCACCCAAGTTTTGGAGATAACAGTTCTGACCTAGGGAACATACAGTCTATACCACTGCAGGAGTGCCATGTAAGAACACATCTGCATCTGCCTGAAAAAACAACAGTAAACTTGAAAAATGATAGTTTTCTATAAATACATCAGGGAGGAGAACACTAGGACAGAGAAATACTTCAAGGTCAAAAAGGGTATTTACGTAAGAATAATAGGATAAGAACTTAGACAGATCTAAGTCTTTCAGTCACAACAGTTTCTGAAAGTCCTCTGGTAGGAACAGACAAAAAGATAACGACTTTTAAGCTGAAGTTTGATCATTTTAGGGAAATGGTTACAGGATTTGGTTGGCAACCAAAGGGACTGAATTTGATGACCCAAGATGAACTTTGCTAGCCCTACATTCTTATCCATGTAGTACTACTTGTTTGCACATTGCCATCGATAGATTGCTACACATCTTGCTGATGATCCACATCCAAAACATTGTGTGTGCCTCTACCAAACTGCTTTGTATGGAACTATATCCCAGCAGATCTTGATTCACACTGGCCTTCAAGGCAGAAAGGAGAAGTCTGTGGATAAAACAGAGACCAACAAGGCCTAGAAAAAAAAACCTATGCTGTTAATTGAAAAACACTTTACATATAAGTTGTACCTTTGTTTCCTTATTGGGAACAGAAAATAGATATAAGTCCCCAAAGAGAGGCATTCCTTGTTAAGTATGGGATTGGCAAATGGGGTAAGAAGAACAAAGGCTGTTAAAAGTCGATTTTAAAACACCAGAACAGTAGCACACAAGCAGCATCTTAACAGGGTATGTTTTACAAGATATCAAGTCCTCCAGCATTTATTGACTTCATTGGAAACATAATGTAGTTAGCACCTTATGGGGTAAAGTTCATGGGTAATTAAAGCCCAAGGAGGGTATCTATATTTTCTGAGATGTCCCAGAGGAGTTGCTTAGTTTATAAACAACCTGTTCTAATGGTAAAGAGAGACCATGGGAAGTAATCATTTTCTCCAGTGACAGAATCAATGCCTTCCTCCACAGTGGGAATAATACAACTCCTATTTACTGTCCAAGCAATTCCAATAGTTTACATCTATCTAAACTAAATTGGGAGAGGTAGGGTTTAATTAGCCATCTTTTATAATTCACTAAGGTTCCCAGATTCTCTTTAACTCCATAACAGTCTTTATGTGTCAGTGCATGGACTGTCATATAGAGGATAAACAATGAATAATTTCATTTGGGTTCTAAACATACAGTCTAATAAATAAACAGTTTGGGATTCTTAAACCTTAGTATATGTTTCCTTATTTTATGGAGGTTGGCTACCCTTTCTAGGAGAGATACAGTGCTTTTCCTGGATCTTCACAGTTGTGATCTGTGAAGGTTTGTGAGGATGGAGATCCATGAAGACAAGAGAATTAAAAAAAAAAAAAACAGAGCCAAAGGCTTGGGAAATCTCTGAGAGATAAAGGTAGTAACATCCTACGACTCCGTGTGTCACCAAGCAAGAGAATCCTTAAGAGAACTGCATATTACTCATCCTTTATGAAACACTGAAACTGCTTGCTGAGAGGCATAGCATGTGAAGTATGTCCAAAAATTATTCAATTTAAGCAGAGTAGATAACAGTCTGAGGGAAGAGCAGCACAAAAACCTCAAGGGACACAAATTTGTTTGCAAGAGGAATGCTAGTTTTGGGAATAACCTGACAGGACAGTATCAGTGGTTATGTCAATAACCATAGGAAACTACAAGAAAGATGAATGAGACAGTCATTAGAGGAAAGGATCAAGGAGACTGAAGACAATATCACAGAAACTTGAAGAGAGACAGTGGGAAGGGAAGGCTGAGGTGGGGCATACCAGATGTTGGAAAATTATTTCACTTGGTAAAGAATCCAAAGTATGGATTCAAAGAAGTGATAAAACAGAGGAGAAATAATTGTTCTGAAGTTGGCGTTTCAGAGAACGAAGGGCTGTGCAATGGAGAAGGAAGACAAGGAATAGGAGACTGCAGGAATGAAGAGGTAAGAAGAGACATGAAGGTCATATTCAGATTACTTGGTGCATAACCGAGACACGACAACTTCTGTGGTATCTCAGCTCCAGAGGGTGATGGACAAGTCAGGCTATCAGCAACTGCTGCCTCCTGGCATTCTCTATAATCAGCAGTGAGAGGTGACTGTGACACTGACATTACATACTTCCAAAGGATGACATAAGGAGAAGCCTGTCTGGAGGCATTTGGCGAGGCACAGGGTTTTGTCTAAGGCAGCATTGAGGTAACATCGAACAAAGCTATTCTAGTAGTGCGTTTTCAACTGGAGGCTCATGACAAAGATGGGAGAGTGAGGCAGGGAGAAGGGACATCCAACACTACCTGTGTGATTACTGCAACCTATTTCTCTTCACGCACTCTTTTCAAACACTGTTAGTTACATTTTGTGCGGCAAGACATGCAGGTGGACTTCCTCAGAAATTTGATATCTACAAGTGCGAATTGCAGACAATTAGGGAGACTGAATTTATTTTTCAATAAGCCAAGCATGAGTTTCAAAGTCTGCAGTCCAGTGACAAGGGTATTACCAGTATTGTTAGCTTTTCAGTTCTGCAAGCTCTTTCTCGTTCTCTTTCTCGTTCTCTTTCTCTCTCTTTCCCTTTCTCTTTCTCTTTCTCTTTCTCTCTCTGGGACATCCCTTCCATCCATTGCCATCTATCTAGTTGTATATATATTTTGTATCTTGTTTTCCCTTCCCTATACCTATTTGTAACTCCCCTACTTTAAATACCTTTTATTTGAAGTTTTTTTCTTTTAACTTCTAAATCATAGCAAGACTGTTCTTTGGGTGTTTTTACTCCTTTTCTCTCCACATCTAATTCTTTTCTTTCCAAAAGGGTGGGAGAGGGGAAGGCATCTACTATTATTGCATTGGTTTCTGTTAGATGTATTTCGAATCCCCTGGGAAACTTAAACTCAAACCAATACAATTCTCTTTGTCAAGTTTTACTTTTTGATAGTGCCACTCACTTTGTATTTCTGTGAGTGCTTGAAAGCAATAAAGATAAGTGCTGCTGTCAAAGGAGGTGATTTCATCTTCTCTTCTGGTTTTTTGCTTTGTCCCTGTTTTCTTCCTTATGGTTACAGGAAGTGTTTGGGCACAGAAATCACACTGGAGTTAAAACTGAATGAGCGAGAAAGTGCCACATTTGGGGAGAGAGAACTTCCCTAGTGCAGTGCCAGCTTCCTCAGGAGGCTGACACGGACTTGTGGAGTTTGTGTCAGCCTCCACACCCTGCTGCCAGCATGGAAGAGAATCATGTCACAAGGCCCTGAACCCTTAATCTTGTCACACTGAATACCACAGCAGTCAGAGGAAACAGAAAAGCAAATACATCTACTGTTACATTTCATCTTCCTTGCTGGAAGTGGATTGCAGCTTTTCTGAGATACAGCTCTATTGCTAGTACCAGAGTTTCCACATTGGTCTTTGGACATAGACATGTAATTCATTATTTTCCACATTGGGTTGGTTATTTTTATTCTTACCCAACCTAAAAAAAAAAAAAAGGTAACATAGTGATTAGGGGATTTCTGAAAATACGAGCAGTCTGAGCAGTCTGTCATGAGTTTCAGCTAGAGCTGAAGATCATGCCAGATGTACCCAGAATGGCAACTTCCCTTGGATTTAGAATAAGATTTCACATTTTCTATATTACTCAGTAGCACAAGGTTTTAAAAATCTTCAGGCAATTTATATGGAAGCAAAATTTTGTTTAAAGTATAGGTTTTAAATTATAGAATTATAGTATCATAACTCTGGATGGACAGAAAATTTACTCTAGAATTCCACAAAGTAACAGGGACTATATATGCTTTCTTTTTCTCAAGGAGGAGAGCCAGTTCAGGAGACTCCATTTTTAATTCGGTTCTCATATGAAAATAATGTGAGGATCCAAACAAAATTCCTCCAGACTTTTGTTATTTCTGCTAGTGTAGCCTTACATTTATTTTTACGTCAGCAGTTTTTAAGGCCATGGATTAATATGCACCAGAGAACAATACTTTATTACTATGTTTTCTAATTCTTGATGTCTGGAATGGTGCAAAGTAAGCATTTGCAGTGAATTCCAAATGAACTTGCTCTTGCTGACAAGGAATTCATGACTCCTTGTATGAAGCACCATTTATACACCAAGATTGCAAGGAACTAAAACAAATGCACGTTTTCACTGAACTCCTCACCTGCCCTCCACTCAGGAATACATCCCCTGCAGGGCTATTTCTAGATTCCAACCACTGAGCAGCTAGAAGCAGGTGCCCATTTTCTTATATCGACTTTGCAGAGAAATGTTGCCGCCTTCTAACAAACAGGGAATCTCCTCTTTTCCACTTCTGAGTTATTCTGGCCAAAAGTCAGTGACAACTTCAAGCTGCTGTATTTTGAGGCCAAACAGAGCAAGAGACAAGTGCTGACGTTCTGTGACAGTGATGTCAGTGGCAAAATATTCCAGCAGCTTCGCATGGACCAAAGTTTCTCCTATTGGGAAGATAACCAGTGCTCTGCTGAGAGGAATAGCACATACATTAATGTGAATACAGTTTATTAGTTGTGGACTTGGGATGAATTTTATAACAAGAAAAACCTAAATCAGATGATTTTTAGAACTTAATGAAAAAAAAAAAGTATCATTTACACTAATTCCTGCCTCCAGCATCTGTGTAGTTAAAGCTGGCTTTAAGAAGAAGTCATAATAGACAGTTCTCAAATCAACATATTAAAATCCCCATCATCTTCTGAAAACATTTCTCTGATGTGTGAGAAGTGACTGTAGGAAGCATCATTTGAATCAGAACTCAGAAGTGAGAGTAAGGCTGAGGAATTCCAGGAGATTGCAGCTGAAATGTTCATTTCTGGAACCAGAGAGCTCAGACCTGAAGGGGAGGTAAGTCAGAGAGATAGGCTGTCTTTTGGGTATCTGATTCAAAAGAAATAGCTGTGACGACACAGAAAAACATGTCAAGTGGATATACTTTCCACTTGAAAGAACAGTAAACGTGGGTAGCACAATCCCAAGTACAAATCCAGGCTGGGTGGTGAATGGCTGGAGAGCAGTCCTGAGGAAAAGGACCTGGGGGTCTGGGGTGATGAAAAGCTCAACATGAGCCTGCAGTGTGTGCATGCAGCCCAGACAGCAACCGAGTCCTGGGCTGCATCAAGAGCAGCGTGGCCAGCAGGGCAAGGGAGGGGATTCTGCCCATTTACTCTGCTCTTGTCAGACCCCATCTGGAGTACTGTGTGCAGTTCTGGAGCCCCCAGCACAGGAAGGACATGGAACTGTTGGAGCGGGTCCAGAGGAGGCCACGAAGATGATCAGAGGGCTGGAGTAGCTCTCCTATGAGGACAGGCTGAGAGAGTTGGGGCTCTTCAGCCTGGAGAAGAAAAGGCTTCTAGAAGACCTTATAGTAGCCTTCCAGTATCTGAAAGGGGCCTACAGGAAGGCTGAGGAGGGACTATTTACAAGGTCTTGTAATGACAAGACAAGGGGCAATGGGTTTAAACTGGCAGAGGGGAGATTTAGACACTGGAACAGGTTGCCCAGGGAGGTTGTGGATGCTCCCTCCCTGGAGGTGTTCAAGGCCAGGTTGGATGAGGCCTTGAGTGACCTGTACTAGTGGGAGTTGGCCCTACCTATGGCAGGGGGTTGGAACTAGATGATCCTTGAGGTCTCCTTCCAACCTTACCATTCTATGATTCTGTGATTCTATAAATATACATGTCAGCATCACTGGAACACATAGTTACCATGTGGGTATGTCTTCAAGTCATGGTCCATCTAACCCAGATCCTGCATCTAAGCAGTGGTTATTGCCAGGAATTTCAGAAGGCGACAGAAGAAGCCATGCATTAGAGATCATGATGAAAAGCTTTTCTTCATATAAATGTCATCTGAATATTTACCTGAAAAAGGCTTCCAATCTTAAAATAAATGTCTCTCCTCTAACACCTGCTGCATCACCAAATGTTCTATGTCCAGATATTCTTGTTGCCAACAGATCTTTGTAGAATTTAAGGGAAAAGGGCTGATTCGGTGAAATAACACGATTTTTGCATCACAAGACATATTTTACGCAGTTACTGTTCTGTAACTATTTTATTAAAACATCCACTCTGCAAAGGCATCTAGCCATGAACTGCATGTTGGAAGATGTGGTGCTGCTTCCTCTTCTCACAGCGGTTTAGTAAGTGATCATCTCTGCTGCTGAAAGTCTGCGTTTCCTTCATGTGTTGAAGGCACAAAGCTTCTGTTTCCAACTAGTGGTTTCTCCTAAACCTTTTCCTGGTGGTGGAAAAAGCCTTCTGGTACACAGCATTACCTTCTTGTGGTGACTTTTCTGCTCTTGACTCAAGTCACTTTATCCTTTTTACAAAGAAAATCAGTTGTGCTCTGCAGTGTCTCACACTAAAGGGTTTTCCCAAGCCTCACAGTTGCCTGTTGCTCTTCTCTGCTTCCTCCCCACTTTTTCATTGTTTCCTGAAGAAGTGTGGGTACCAGTGATAAATGTCATATTCTGGTCTCAGTTTCTGCAGTGCTCAATATGCAGGTGTTATCACAGAATGGTCTGGGTTGAAAGGGACCTCCATAGTTCAAATTGCCCTGCAGGAAGCAGGAGCATCCTCAACTAGATCAGGTTGCCCAGAGCCCTCCAAGCCTCACCTTGAATATCTCTAGGGATGGGGCCTCAATTACCTCCTCAGGCAACCCATTCCAGTGTTCCACTATCCTCATGGTAAAAACCTTCTTCCTAACACCCAATATAAACCTACTCTTCTCTAGTTTGAAGCCATTGCCCCTTGTCCTATCACTACAGGCCTTTGTAAACAGTCTCTCTCTGTCCTTCTTGTAAGCCCTCTTCAGGTACTGGGGGTACTGCTAGGTACCACTATTAGGTCTCTCTCAGCAGTATGTTGTGGGGGATAGTGACAAAGGCCTTGCAGAATTCCAGATAGGTCACATCCATAGGTCGTCCCTTATCCACTGACATAGTCACTTTATCATGGAAAGCCACTAGGTTGGTCAGGCAGGATTTGTCCCTAGTAAAGCCATTCTGGCTGTCTTGCATCACGTCCCTGCCCTCCATGTGCCTTAGCATGGCATGTAGGAGAACCTGTTCCATGATCTTCTCAGGCACAGAGGTGAGGCTGACAAGATGGTAGTTCCCAAGGTCCTCCTTTCTACCCTTCCCTCTCCCTTCTACTTGCTGTGTCTCTGCTTATTCATACAAAGATCTTGACAGTTTTTCATAACACATGTTCATGGCAGGAGCTCACATCGATTTGCTCTGACACCAAAAACTCAAACTACTCCTGGAGTTACTTCTTTCCAGTTGATGCCCAGACCACAGTTCTGTAGTTATGACCCTGCATGTTTATTCATTAACCTCTAGTTGCATTACAACACATTTTGCTTGAATGGGCCCAGTTCAATGCATGATCTAAATTGCTGTTTCCAGGTTCAAATACCCTCTCTGAGCAAGGATTTCTGTGCAGTTAGTATCTGCCAGTTGTGAGGTGGAGAGGGTGAAGAGGTAAGTCCTGAGCTTTGCTTTGCACAGAAACAGGTCAGGATTGTACTGAAAGACAGCTCCAGACAAAGCTGGTTTCAGCTTAGCTTTGCTGCATCCATCACTTATCATCAAAAATGAATCAGTGGGAATGTGAGCATGTTTGATTTGTACGCTTAAAAGTGCAAGCAGCTCAGTCTACAAATCAAATATGTGACTACCTAGCTGTTAAAATCTGTAACCGTGACCATGGAATACAATAGGGATATGAAACTGCAAAACTGAAGATCAAATCAGAACTGCACTAACAAAGAAAGTGCTCCTTCTTTATCAGCATATCTATATGAAAGGTTTTTGCTTATGTGGTACAAAATCTTGAAAGGCTTAAAGGTGGGAGGTGTACCTATAGTCTGATTTTCAAGCCTTGTTTTGCACTGGAGTGAGCTCACATATGCCAGGAATCTTCATTAACAAGGGAAGTTCCACCATATTGCTGCAAAAACTCTCTTGTGCATCACCTCAGAATGCATCTGCTGATGGATCTACACGAGAAGACTTAGGATATTCACACTCTCACCCCCTAGGACTGCAGCAGTAATTTTGGATAGATATTGTATCAGCAGAACTTTCTGTCTGAGGAATATGCAGTGGTGAGGGAACACAGTAAAAAAATGTTCTGAAGTCTTTCTGCCAATGACATTTAAAAATGCCTTTGGGACAGGAAAGAGAAGACAGAACATTTTTTTAATGTTTCTAGTACTTCTAACTGAAGATAGGTGCGGTGCAGATACGCATGCAAGAGAAGTTTAAATAAAGGACTATCGGAAAGAGATTCGAACACTATAATCATACATATGGCATCTACATAAATATTTGGCAAATACTCAGTCATTCCATACTTACATTTAAATGAGCCTGTGTAATGTATGTAGCCATTGCTTTGATTATGTTACGCTCCTTTGCAACATGTTTGTTCTTTAAATGCCAGCTAGCAAAAGATGAAACCAAAATGGTCAGGCCAAATATCTGAATGCTTGTGCCAAATCTGGAGATCATGTCTATTTTTCCCCCAGACAAAGAAGAAAGAACCTGTCATGGTAGTTCTAAGCAGGCCAGAATAGGCTTATATATGTCCTGGCTTGCCCAGACATGTTTTTCTGCTCTCCCCCCATTCTACTATGGGGAGAAGCAACTGCAGGAAAGAGGACCAAGAACCTGGAGCCACTGAGTCTGAGGACTCTGGCTTGCCCAGACTTGTTTTGCATCCTGTGGTAAACAAGGTACACAGGGTTGCCTTGTTCAAGGCCTGTGTTCTGCCCAAATTTGGGTAAAGCAAGCCTATGGCTTCACCTAATATGGCCAAACTTGGCAAAGTGCCATTCTAATTGGCTAATCTATGTCCAAAGGCCCGTTAGTCTTGGGCTGTATTGATAAAAGGGGATGAGCAGGTAGCACAACGTGCTCTCTGCCATTGTATTCATGGTGCTGCTGCTGCCTCATTGCATCCTGAACTCTGTGGAACTCCACTACCAGGAATAGGCTCTAAATGCCTGCATGCGATTGGCCTGCATAGTCAGTGTGACATTGCATATTGCAATGTGCATCGGCAAGACTGTACATTGCATTGCATCCTGCCTGCCCCTCTGCAAGGCTTCTGTTGAATCAAGAACCAAGAAGAATCAGGTCAGAGACTGTGCCAGACTCCCAGCTTCCTGAGAAAAGAGCCTGGGAAAACTCCAAAGCCTCTAACAGCTTTGAGACCACCAACGGCAACCCTGCCATGTGCTTTGGGTATTGTCTGATCATATTTTGTGAGTAAATACTTAAAGCCTCTTGTAATCATTAATTGCCTTCTGCCATAAGCAGAAAGGAGCTTCCTGCATCCATCTAGTGGCTAAGCAGGATAATTAACCACAAGCGGTATAGTGACTGCTAAAATCTTCTCTTCCAGTATAATGTTTGCATTTGCTGGTTACCTCTTAAAAGTGTTCCAGTTTTGCCTGTTCCCTGTGTGCATAAATTTCCAAACCGTGCATTTCAAACCTTGTAAATGAGTTTTCTGGTGGGATTTAATGTCAATAAANTCTGGAGGTATTCAAGGCCAGGTTGGATGAGGCCTTGAGTGACCTGTACTAGTGGGAGGTGTCCCAGCCTATGGCAGGGGGTTGGAACTAGATGATCCTTGAGGTCCCTTCCAAACTTACTATTCTATGATTGTATTACTTTCTTCTTTTTCACTATGTATTCCACCGGAAATGCAGAGAGCTGTGTGCAGTCCCTCCTGAAAACTTTCCTCCTGTTTTCCAGGACAGAATAACTCTGCAGGCACTTACACTTATCAAGCATCTCTTTCCCCAGGCTGCAAGTTACCTGTTGCCACACCATGCTCAGAGTGCCTCTCTAGGGGGCTTTGACTCCTGCCTAAAGTGAAGCAGCCTAAAGCAGCTCAATATTATACAAGTGTTCTCAAGAATGTCCAAAAGCCACCTCCAGAAATAAAGGCAGCTTCAGCTGCTACAGGGTTCACTACTTATTTAACAGTCTTGCAATCTGATCAGTCCTTTGAACTAAGGCTTGGCCTGAGGGAAGCAACTATGCTAGGAACAGAAAGAATGTGTCACGTGCTGGGCGATGGAGTACTTCAGATTAAGGGAAAAAGTACTTAGCTCTGCTCTTGGGAATGCTAAATCCCTGCACAGAACAGGAGAGTCATGGGACCAAGGGGGGCCTTCTGCATCATGCAGCTAAGTGTTTAGGGCACCAAACCTCAGAGGTATAAAGAGCATCTCAAGCATGGCCAAGAAAAGGGGCAAATTCAGACACCATTCTGTTAAGTGGTGATGAACCTAAGTGTTCCCCAGCCAGCACTTTAGAGGTGCCAGGGCTCCTTGCATGATCCATAGGCAGACAACCCACTGTGTGTCCTCTAAGGGAAAGCATCCCTCTAGGTCTATTCATTGACTGTAGATCAGATGTAAGTAGTCTGTGAGAGGCAGACTCCCTTCACATGACACCTGCATTTCAACCATGGCTGCTGGACTGAGCACCTGGCTCTGACTGGACAGGAGGTTCATTGTAGAGCAGAAGAGAGCCCTTCAGTTTGCTTTCTAACATCTATTAATCTCTACCTCAAAGGTAAGAAACACTTAATTAAGGACTAATTTTTCACTTACCAAAACCTACATGATTTAGGTTTTCCAACCTAAATGATTCTATGATTTGTCTATAAAGGTATCAGCTTTCTTTTACAACACTTAGGGATTGTCTTCTTTTAGCTCAATGAGCAAGATGTTTATGTTTGTGAAATATGTGTACAATCTCAGTTTTACTTCAGCCTCCTAACTTCATCAATAGCATTCACTATATACAATTGCACAACATGCTCCTTTTTTTGTCTCTCCAAACAGAATTCTCTACACTGCATATATCAAGGTCCTTCTTTCCAGTGTACTAAGCAATATAAAAAAGAGAAGAAATTAAGCTTTTTTTTTTTCCCCCACAGAGGACATCAGAGTGAGATAATAAGAATGGCTGTGCAGCTTGTTTGCCTTGGAGGCAGCCATCAGCCCAGTGGTGCTGCCAAGGACATGCACTGCTGCTCATTTCTGCAGCAGCACAGAGACTCATGCTGCACCACAGGAAACACCATCAAAGGCAGGTGGGGTGAATTAGTGTGGGATGTAAAATTTCATCACAATAATTTGATGTAAATGAACACAAAGGATGGGAATATCCCTGTCTGCAGAAAGGAAATCCTACTCACTGGGCTTCTTCTACTGCACGTACAAAGCTGCATGCACACAGCCATAGATGCTTTCACATCTCTCAATGCATGTGGCTTTGCTTTGTCTTCTTGCCTGCCCTCATGACTGAACCCAGCTGAAGCACTGGCAGGACACTGCACTGTCTGGTCCTTCTCCAGCAGTGCCTGACACTGTCACCCTGTTGATGATCCCAAGCCCTGTGATGCTTCAGCCCTATTCCTGTAGGCTAACTGCAAACACACCTCTTCCCAGAGAATACTTGAAATGGCAGAACAGACTGTAGATGTGTGCTTGCATGCAAGTGTGTGCACCTCTGTGCAGGTACACAAACATGTGACTATCTTTCCATATATACCCCAGAATAAACTAGACATATAGTAATGTTCAGTCTGGAGAAGAGGAGGCTAAGGGAAGACCTCATCGCTCTCTACAACTATCTGAAGGGAGGTTGGAGCCAGGAGAGGGTCAGTTCTGGTCCTTGGTGTCAAGTGAAAGGACTTGAGGAAATGGTTGCAAGCTGCAGCAGGGGAGGTTTAGGCAGATATTAGGAAATATTTCTTCACAGAGAGGATTACCAAACACTGCAATACTCTGCCCAAGGCAGTGGTGGAATCACTGTCCCTGGAGGTGTTCATGCAGTGTCCCTAACCTGGCACTTAGGGACATGGTTTAGTGTTGGTCCTTCAGTGCCAGGTTGAGGGATGGACTGGATAATCTTTGATGTCTCTTCCAACTGGATGCATTCTGTGATTCTGTAATCTCCAAGACTTTGACTCCCCAGTTTTATTAGTACCTACTTAGATGCTAAGCACTCCTGGATTGGAATATCATCCTTATACCATCTGCAAAATGTCTAGCACTCTGTTGGGATAACAGTGGAATAATAAAAAAATGATAATGCCCTAAATTCTAATGAGGTTGTTATAGAGAGGTCAAATATTAACTAAAAGGAATACGTTGTGAGCCAAATGTTTTCTGTTTCTAACACATCCAATTCAATGCAAACAACATCTTTTTGTTTCTTGTTCTGTGCAAGTCAAACACAACAAGCTAATGTTACTTAAAAACAGATTTTGTTGCACTGGCATATAAGATAAGTATAGATTTCACAAGTAAGGCTAGCCTTTATGATGTGTGATGGCTACAACCAAATCAGGCCAATTATACAGAGCCTGTTATTTTTGCTATTAAAAACCTGGCACGTAGCTGCTTTGACAGATATTTAGCATTGCCAGACCTTTGTTATGGATAATAAATCATTTTCTTACTAACAGAAGCAGTAAGATTGCTTAAACAGACTTAAAGGATCATATAGCTAGAGAAGTGTTTAGGTTGGGAAAGACCTCCAAGATGGAGTCCAACCTCTAAACCACCATAGCCATTAAACCACATCCTGAAGTGCGATTGCCTACACAGCTTTTGAACAACTCCAGGGATGGTGAAAATTAATTTCTATTGCACTGATCATTATTACCATTATAATGCATCATCATTGGATGTGTCTATATCAATGGATCCATGCCACTTTGTCCTCAGGATAATGTAAAACAACTAAACAAAATTATCACTAGCAGGAGTCTGAAAATACAAGCAGAAGGAAGGTAGAGGAAGCTACGGGTATGCATCTGAGGGCAGGAGAACTGCTGGGATGCGATGACTGGCACCTCTAGGTGGGGCTGCAGCAATGGACTGGCTCTCAGGAGATGCCTGAGGTTGGCCACGTGGCTGAGAGGGATGTGGATCTGCCAGAGGGACAGGTTACCAGAAAGTAACCACAGGTATGTAAATAGGTGTCAAGTAACTCAGTGGTCATTGCTGCGTCTGGGTGGGTAACTTGGTATTTGCTCACTTTCTCTCTCTCTCTCTCGATTCATTGAGACCTTTCTTAGAATTTTATTTGAAAATTTTGTCTTGAAATTATTTCTGAAGATCATCTGTGAATTTGGCACAGTTTCCCATTTTACAGCAACTTTATAGACTGGTATTTGTTCTCACCATACATTGACATAAAAGCGAAATCTTCTGAATTTCAGTCAGTATAAAACAAGAGCTGTGCTGGAAGGTTTATCTCTGAAGGGAAGCACAGTGTTTTGACTCCCAAAGAGAGGTTGACATCCCTTGTACCCAGACAGACCAGGCCTTGTCTACCCCACAACTAGCAAGAATCAGAGATTCATTATTTGCTGTCTCTTAGTGAAAACTTCATCCAGCCCTGTCTGATTCCCTGAAAGGCATCTATAAAATGTGATTTGCTAGATATTTCTGTCCTGTAATGGAAGTAGAAAAATTCTTCAATTTTTGGTGTGATTAGCACTTTCATATATGAAGCTACAATCTACAATGAATTGCATTGCAAAGTCTCTGTTCTGTTACATTTGGAAAGCTGCCTAACTGAAAGGGACCTGGGGGTTGTAANAAGTTGTCAGGCATAGGAATGGGCTGGCCAGGGAGGTGGTTGAGTCACCAACCCTGGATATGTTTAAAAGACATTTGGATGTGGTGATTTGGGATAAGGTTTAGGATGAACCTTGTAGAGTAGGATTATTGGTTGGGCTTGGTCATCCTGAGGGTCTTTTCCAACCTGATAGTTTCTGTGATTCATGCTAGAAATACTGGTAATATATCTGTGGAGAGCAATCAATGAAACAATCAAAGAAAATTGTATTAAAAAATTCAGATAAAAGAGTATGCCTACTTGCCAGTTGTTTCAAAATAAGTTCCATTTATCCAGTGAATGAACTTTATTGTTAGAAATTTATTTAAAGAACTTAACAGTTCCACAATTACTCCACAGGTTGAACCATGGCAGTCACACAGAGTCTATGAAAGCACTGTTCCAGACCGCCTGTACTAAAAATGCACACTCACATCTTAAAAACAAATGCTGCTAATACATTTCTGCCACAAAGTACTGATCCTAATGAAACAGAATTCCATGGAAAAATTCAGGCACCTCAAGTCCAAAATATATCCTTTGGAACACTTTGCTATTAAGAGATTGAACCTATGGCTCTGACAAACCCTGCTCAGATCCATACTAGATTTTCTTGGATGGATAAAGTGGTGCTTTCAGTGTGCACAACCACACCTGAATCACTGATGAGGCCAGAATTGTGTGGCTATAGTGCTAAGTTCAAATGGGATAGAGATCTTCACATTGCCTCCATGCCTGGTGAAAAGAGCTAATAGAGGTCCCAAGCTCCCTACTGCAGAAATTAAGGCCAAACCTAACAAAAGATTGGAAAGTGAACAGCTTATTCAGCAGCTCACAGTATCTGCATAAACTGAGAATGGCATGACCATTGCTTCTTGTAAGTAACAGGATCCTAACCAAAAATGTATCCTCCAGTTTAAAGTGGAAAAGAAATTCTGAATCTTAGAAAAAGAATCACTGGCGAACTGTGAAAGTGGTATTTAAAATGCATGACATTTAGAAGAGGGACAATTTTCTACTGACATCTTTGCTGACCTTAAAGAACAGCATAAAAACACTGTGATTTGGGTCTTCCACTGTCCCATGCATGACCAAATACCACTTGAACCTGTTACTCTTCATTGCTTTTCACACAACTCCCAATGCCAAATCCCTCAAGCCCACCAGAAACCAAATACCCAGCTTGGAAGCTGCCATCATCATACCAGCCACTTCTGACCCTCATTCTGTCTTTTTCCTCTGAATGCAGTACTGTGCTGGTTTAAGGCTAATTGGAATATTTTAATAGAGAAAATTATATTATAGGCTGTGAAAAGGAAACAATGGTGATGTCTGCTTCACTCATAGGCTTGCTGACACGGACAAAACTAAGAACATAAACATTAGATAAGACAGTCGGTGTCTGTCGGGCTTGGTGTCTGGGCCTGTCTAGCAGCTTCTGAACTTCTCCTCTCTGCTGATCAATTTCATTAACCACTTTCCTTCTAATCCCCTCCAGCTGATCCTCAAAATTCTCCTTGCGTGTAAGGCAAACCTTGGGGTAAGGTATAGGGGTGGGGAGAAGGTGGAAGGGTGGTTGGGAGCCCCTCCTGGGGTCTCTGATTTCTGGGAGGGGTGTTGTGTTTCTGTATTACCTTTACCTTGTATATTTCTGTAAATATTCCTGTATATTGTGTATATATCTGCTTGTACATTGTGCTGAGCTGTAA
>WBNM01026479.1:0-56972 GCA_013399055.1 Ramphastos sulfuratus
AATCTCCTCTCCTCAAAGCTCCTCTCCTCTCCTTGAATCTCCTTGAATCTCCTCGAATCTCCTCCCCTGCCCTCCCCTCCCCTCCCCTTGAATCTCCTCGAATCTCCTCGTAGCTTTCCAGATTACTCTTGACCTCTGCATTTACCCTTTATTTCTGCAACCACCAATTCTTCCCACTAACATCAGGATGCCCCAGGGCTGTTGGCTTACAATCTCCAGCAACTTTGTGCTAGCTTTTCTTATTCCTTTAATTTTTTGTTAGGAGTCTATTATTGTTCTTCCCACCACTAGAGCTCTCTGTTTAAGGGCTCAATATGGTCTGACAGTTGTCCAAGCTTTGCAGTCACCAACTGCCTCTTGTACCACAGAGATACAACTTCATTTGAAAACCAGAGCGGCCACCCAAGCTCAGCTCACCCCTCCTCCCCTCATATAAGTCCCATCAAAATAGCTGTGGAGACCATGCTGAGTGCAGTAACATGAAAGCCATGCCCTGCTGGTTTGCCCATGGTGTGAGAGTCACAGCCTTGGGCTTTCATGCAGAACAGACTCATCAAGAAAGTAAGAAAGAACAGCAAGAAAAAGCAAATCCTGGAGACATTAACGTTTGCTTTCCTTTTTTTCCTGTTACTGTTTGTTGGGGGATGTATTTTAGCCTGCAATACTGTGTCACGGCCCCTGGATACACAGGAGAAAGTGCTTTAAGGCAAACCAGTTGTCATGAAGGAAAAACAATGTTTGCCTTATTGACTTTTTCTTCTCTCATGAGTATGTTTATAGACATCTTGTAGGAAAAATGCCTAACAGAATCTGAAATATCTAAAGCAGGAAGACAAATCCAAATTTTCTTGGTTGTGCTTAAAGACAATGGCAGTCCAAAAGCTAACATTATCTTCCATTTTGCTTACTGCAAATGTGATTTAGCAATTTTGGTAATGGATAATTTCATATGGGGATCATAATCTTCAGGGATACTTACTGGATGACTAATTTTCTGCCCCAGTCAAAGCTACAGCTAGTAACAGTTGCTGTATCAGGCTTATATTTAATGCATCATTCACCCTTCCACTTCTCTCTGAATCAGGACTTGCAAAAAGCAAGCTGCAGACACAGCATTTGCCATGCACTGGAAGCTGAGCTTCATATTTTTCAGCATCACCTCTCAGCACTTGTATGCAGAGTGTTTCTGTGAGCACTCTGCATATGCACAAGCCCTGTGTCCAACTGTTTGTGGGAGGATGGCACAAGAGAAGGTCTAATAGCACAAGAGAAGGTCTAAGGCCCTCCCTGACTTCTCACTGTTCATAGGCATCAGGGACTGGGAAAAATGGAACTTCTTCATGCTTTTACTTTGGTCCATCTTCATTTTCTCTGCTGTTTGTAAATTGGACAATGTTGAGGCTACGATTTTCATTTGTGATCAATACTTTTCGCAGTGAAATAACAGAGGATGCAAATTTCCTGTGTTTGCCCCCTACTACACCAGATTTTGCTACAGAGCAGGTAAGCTTATGGTACCATTTAATTACTGTAGACCAAGCAAAAGCAACCTGAGAAGGGAGCTGTGAGAAAAACACGGAGGTTGTTTTGTAAGGTACAGTTTACATAGTTACAAAGGCAAGCATTACTTTTTCATGCCAATGAGGCCTTGGTTTTACTGTGGTTTTCAAAATAAAAATATGATGCACAAATGGGCCATATACCAAGCATCTCTATAAATTTTGCTATGGCAAATGTCAAACAGACAAAGGCAGGGAGAGTGTGTTACTGCTTTCAGCAGTAACAAGGGGCATATAAATACTTAAATACTTTTGTTTCTGAGACATTGTCAATGAGGAACACCTGGGAAATTAGCTCAGCCACTTAACCTTAAGCATAAAGCAAGAAACAATTCCCCAATTAGCGCTCAGTTGGAGGAAAAGAGAGAAAAGAAGCAAAGAAGCCCAGCAAGCACCAGCATTCTGTAGAGGGCAAGCTGAGGTCTGTAGAGAGCAGTGAGAGTTGTGCATGGGTGCTGATGGTGGTGCCCATCAGGGGCAGCTGCACGGGAGATGTCGGCCCTGGAAATGTGGGAGATCAGCAGAGCCTGAAGATATTGTGAGCAAAGATGCAAATAGGTAGCTTGGCAAGGACAGAACAGCAGGATTAATAACAAGGGGGCAAAACAAGGGTAAATGCCCTCCTTCAGTCTGCAAGATTAGGAGAGCTCCTAAGGTGTGGTAGGCACAGCAACGCGGCAACCGAGGAAGTGAGGATGGGCTGGGTAGCAAGGAAAGGCCAGTGTGCAGCACAGTCCTGCTGGGGAGAAAGGCACATGGAGCTAGTGGTTATTCTACTCCATAAGCAGAAGGGTTCTGATGGCCTCTCTCTGTGGCCCTCCTTAATGCAGAGGGGTTTAGAAAGCACACAGCAGACAAAAGAAAGGACAATCTGCAGGAACAAACCATTAGCGTTCTGCTAAGCTCTTCACCCACAGGGAAATCTTGGGGGAGGAGACATCTCTGGCATCAGACCTTAAATAAGAGGTTATGGTAAATGCTTTTTTCTAAAAATGGGGTTTGTTCTTTCTTTTCTGTTTTGTAACAGTAATTGTAAGTTGTTTAAAAGTGGAACATGTTGGTTTCCAGAGAAGTTCCTGCAGGGAAAATTCATTTTTAAATGACATAGGTTTGGGCTCTGAATTTGTCATTTCACAGAAATCTAGATTTTAATGTTTAAGAAAGTCTGTAGGAGAGCACTGGCATGATGACCAGCATAATGTTAGACTGCAGAGTATGGTACAGCAGGAGGCAATACACACATTGTGGTATTTACTACCTCAGAGTGCACTGGAAGTAACTCAAAGGTTGTAATGTACATTAAAAGACTGAGGCTCCACAATAAGTCTGGAAACAAGACAAACATTTCAGTTGTTACTACAGGCCCAAATGCATGTAAAACATCAGAAATATTTTGAACCTTAACACTGTCATAATTTTGTTCAAAATTTATCTTTTACAATGTGTATTAACACTGACCTGGAACAAAATTTATTTCAGACTCCTAGTGTTATTCACGTGCTGGAAATCCAGAACTCCAACTAGCCTTCTGCAAAATTCCTGTACATTTCCCTTTTTTCCTACTGGCAGTGTAATCAAGGTTTTTAGGACTGGGCCCCCCACCAAAAGGCTCCTGGCAGAATGGGAACAACCACTAACTTCCAGGCCTCCAAGAACAGCTTCCAAGACTCTGCTAACCCCCTCCACTACAGGAGCCAATGGAGCAAGAAGTTGCCTTTCCAGTAGCCAGAAATCAAAGACACAAACTACTCATTTTTATATGATTTTACATTCCCTTTAAGGTTACAAATCTCCCATGTCTTTTAAAAGCTATACTTGTATACAGAAATGGATATTTCTGTATACAGAAGATAAATGTAAGCAAAAATCCTTGCTTATACTTAGTGTGGCTACAGCATTTGCTTTTGGAAAAGGCACGGTTCTTTAAATGTATTTACATTCCCTAACTAACACACACAGCCTGCTTCAAACCAAACAGAAGGTGCAAAGGCAAAATCCTTAGAAATACAAGGCAAAACACTCCAGACATGTTGAATCATTCAGCAGTCACTTGGAAAAACAGCAAACAAAGCCACTTCTCCACTCCTTCATCAATGCTGAATGCTAGCCTAGGAGCCAAAGCTAAGTACAGTTTATCTGAGGCATCTTCTCAAGAGCTGCTGAAGAGTTAGTGCTTGCATTTCCCTGTAACCTTCTGAGTCTTTAAAAGTCAGTACAGTGGGATAGGCTTCAATTTGCTTTCATACTTCAGACTGAAAACCTGCTAACAAATTATGCAGCAGATACTCATTTCAAAACAAACCCTAACATGCTGTAGATATCATTAACAGTTCAATGGGATTGGCTGCATTCAGTTGGATTCCAGCTGTTCTCAGGTGTATTTTAGCAGTTAAATAATGGAATCTGCAAGTTTAAAAAAATCCAGGGAAGGGTTTTAAGTTATTCACAGATACAGAGAGCCACTTGGGGCTTTCTTCTGCCTTTCCTCCTGATATCCATGATCAGTTGTGTCCTTGGTGAGTAATGACACATCCATGCATGCATTGTTTGAGACAAAATGAGGCAAGCTGGAAATTTGACGGATTCTATAGAATAAGAGCAGTCCAATTCTCTCTAAAGACTCTACCTCTTGTGATATATGAGATACTGAAAGACTGAATAAATAAGTAGATGTAGAAGAAAGACTACATATTTGTTGAAGTAGAAACTGATAACCCTTGTGCTTTTTCCTTTGTATCAAATTTAAAGTCAATATGATATGAAGAAAAAAAAAAGGACACAGACTATTTCATTTACTCATCTGAAAGTGATTGTTTTCTTTCTATATTAAAAAGCAAAGTCTCTTTATCTGATATTGAAAACTAAAGGAAAAAATAAACCTGACAAAACAAACCATTCTTTGGACTGAATAGAAAATCCCAGGGTGACTTGGAACATCCAACATTAGTTGAAGAGTTAAAACAGCTACTCCTCTTCCTGTCATTTTACATGGATCCCAAGGCATTTTATTGTTGTTTCCTCACTCCATTGTGCTATGGCATGTTTCAGAGTGGTTCCCAGGACAGAGCCTGGAAAACTTTCAGTTGAATGACTGACTTTCACCTGCAGTGCAGTACTGCTTATCCCTGTTTTCAATGCAGGAACAAGGTGAATGTAACCCACCGTGTATTGGTTTTTCAGCTTTTCAAGGAAAGCGTTTGCCAAGGGAACAAAGCAGCAGCAGACTCTTCTCCCTTCATCCCTAAAAGAGCAGTGGTGCTCACTTTTCCCCCCCTCAGCTGATCTTAGCTCATCCCTCTCCTTCTTACTGAGGTTGTGTTGTCTGGATTTTGCAGAAGCTGATTAAAAAGAGACATATTTCACATTGTGAGCTTGCTGAGAGCTGTGATAACACTGGCCTTCTATTTTTCATCTTGACTGATTGTATTTAACAGCCTTGCCTGTTACATATGATTTACTGGTGCTTGTAAAAGTGCAGGAACTGACTGGGTTAGTTTTTTTAACAATTATTTTAATTGTCTTTAATTTAATGGACCAAGTAGAAACAAGCTGCTCAAATTTATTCTTCATTGCTACTGTCAGTACACTACAATGAGGACATTTCTTATGGGGTATAACAATCACTTGTCTATGAGATAAATGTTAAATGAGAGTAATAACCAAGCTGAAACAGGTATGCCATAACACACCCACACACCAAGCCTCACAGCGAGGCATAGAAAATATAAAATCCTTCAGCTCTCTAACTTCATACACCATTGGCTGGCAGCCCAGCCCAGCCCAGCAGGCAGAGCTGAGGTCTGGAACAAGCAGCACCTGATGATGCTTCTGATGACCAGAAGTTTGGATCAAGACTGCAGGCACAAACAAGGTATCCCAGAGTTGCATCAGTATCCAGTACCCTGAAGGTGAATCAACATTTCAAAAGATACTAAGCTTAATTTTCTGTGGGTTTCTGTGTTCTGAGAGGAGTATGTGGCTGAATAAGTCCAGAAGTGATGCGACCTTACAGAAGCTGTATTACAATGAAGAGGATAAAAACTATGCAGAATAAAAGAATAAAAAGAATATGTGAATAAAAACTATGTGAACCACTTCTCAAATCCTTACACACAATGATTGAGCCATACTTTCTTTTTTTCTGAATTGCATCCAAGTCTTGTTGCCGTTGCGGGAGTCATGCACTCAGACCTACCCTTTATCTAGATGTTCTGCTCACAAGTTGCTCATTCTGAATGTGCAAAAAAGGCTATATCACTACAAAACAGTTGCTGCACATTTAGCCACCTGTGGGCCCAAGATGTTCATAGCACACAGAATTGCGCAATCAGCTTTGTCAGAAGGACCTCCGAAGTCCTCTGATCAAGCCACCTGCTTGTGGATCTGACTACAGCAGGTTCCACAGGTCTTTGACCAGCTAACATACAGGTGTCTGTAATGATACAGCATTCATTACCTCTCTAAACAATCTGTTTTAGTGTTTGACCACTTTCACAGGTGATCAAAAAACAACCACCTTCACAGACGGTCAAACAATGATAATTTCCTGTGTTCCAACCTGTGTTTGATGTCTTTTGCACTGTCACTGTGCATGTCTGAGAAGGGTCTGACTTTACTTTTTTCTATATCTTTCCATTAGCTATCTGAAGACTGCAATAAGATCTTCCTTTGACTTCTCTGAACAAACCCAGCATTCCCAGCCTCTCCTCTTGACCTGCTCTATCCCATGCCTCAGTCCTCTGACCATCTTAGTGGCCTCTCTGCTGCTCTCATTCCAGTATGTCACACTGTTCTTATCCTGAGATTCCTCAAACTGGACACAGTTATGAGTGGCCACAGAAGTGCTGAATAAAGGGGTAGGACCACTGATGCTACAGGCCACAATCTTGCTAATGTAGCCCAGTATGCATCTAGTCATTCTTGCTGCAAGAGCACTTTGTAGGATCAGGTTCAATTTGGTGTCTAGCAAGACCTCCAAACAGGTCCCCTTGGCAGAGCTGCTTTTCAGTTAGATGGCCCCAGCCTCTCCTCTTGCATGGTATTATTTCTCCAAGGGGCAAGACTTCACTTTTTAAACTTCATTAATTTCTTGCAGGCTAATTTCTCCAGCCTGCTAAAGTCCCTCTGAACTGCAGCCCTACCTCCAGCATATTGACCAAATACTCTTTGATTTGGTATGATTTGTGAGCTTGCTCAGGGAGTGCCAATGAGTGTCAAAGTCTGCCAGCTGGACTTTGTACCTCTAATCGCAACGTCCTGAGCCTGATGGTCTAGCTGGTTTCCACTCACCTCGTTGCCAGAAAGCTGAGATACTCAGAGACTTTTCTCTAGACAGTCACCGAAGAACCTGGGCATGAGAAGGGAACTGCAGGAAAGAGGTTTCAGGCCACACATGTTTTTTAGTGGCTACCCAGCATGATTTTATGTAGAGAATATATGTTCTTCCTAAGCTAAATTTATGTGAACCCCTTCCAGAACTGGAAGGCTGGAGCAGACAAAACCAATGCTCCTGGACAGGAAATAACTTTGGTCTAAAACAATTTAGTATTAACCAACTGCTGACAGTGTTGAGTGAATGGACTGTTCTGCTTTCTAGATCTGTCAGCACTGGCTCAGGAGTCACTGCCTGTCTGAACCCCCCTTTCCACTGCCTAGCACAGACATGCTCTGCTTGGATTGGTAACTGCTCTGCTGTGTTATGCTGGGGGTGGTTTATGCATCCTGAAGGGCTTCACTAGATATGCCACTAACTGCTCCATGTCAAATCAAAGGGGTTTGGCCAAATTATAATGGAATTAGATCCTGGTTTGATTTAGGATCTGAATTGTCCCAAAATGAACATTAATCTAAGAGGTTAGTAAAACAGATTTCCTGTGAGGGTGGGAAGTTATTAATGTGCTGTTTCTGAACATTTCCTTCTGCAGATATTCCCACATTTTTAGATAAATTTAAGACAGAAAATTCATGCGCCTCAAAGATTACATATTTTTATCCACATCTGTGGGAAGAGGAAGCTTCTATGTCTTTTCAGAGGTGTATTTAAGGTGCGAAGCTTCTGATGGAGAGCTGCTTTCACCTGTCTTTAAACAAAATAGGAAATAATAATAGAAGTGGTAAATATTAGTTCACAGGATCACAGGCTGTCAGGGGTTGGAAGGGACCCAAAGAGATCATCGAGTCCAACCTCACTGCCAGAGCAGGACCATACAACCTAGCTCAGGTCACAGAGGAACGTATCCAGCCAGGCCTTGAAAGTCTCCAGAGGCTTATGTTATCACTGCATTTCTCAAAGAAACGATTATGTTTAAATGAAATTAAAGAACCTGTCCCACCTTTTGGAGTCAGGCATGCTTTTTATTTTAATTTTCTATATGTTTACAGGCACACAACTATGAAAGGGATTTAGCAATACATCAAAAGGGCTGTTCAACACACTGAAATCTAATTAAGTGTGGGCTTTCCATAGACTAGTTTAAAACAATCAGTTCATGTCTTCAAAATAATTTGCATGACAATGATCTTCCAATGTTGTTGTCCCAACCAGGATTTTTTTGATCATCTGAATCACTACACAGCAACAATTCTAGAAGTTCATTTCCATTAATTAAGGATGTTTTATTCCCTGTAGTCCTATTTATTTGACAAGCACTTTTTTTTAATTGTTTGTTTGTTTGTTTCAATGTGAATTTACAGCACAGTGACTCAAGGTGCAGAGGGTTGTGGATTATTTTTTTTTTTCTTCAAACATTTTTTAAACACTGATTTTAACTCCCTTCTCCCTTACCATTATCAGTCCCCTGCCCTATGATGTCCAGCAATAATCCCACACTTGCCCAGCATGGACACAGACTGGGAGCCTGTACCAGTGATTGCTTTTTCCACTTTGCAATGGCACTACAAGCAGACCTTTTACAGTGTCTGTACGTGTGGACTTTCAAACTTTGCATCCTCTGTTTGCTGCAGAACATAATTTTGGAGACTGGCACTTTACACACCCTTTCCCTGCCATATTTAAAATACAATATCTGATACAATTTTAAAGGACTTTTGTTAGATACCTTTGTTTGCCTGGGATCAAAAAGCCCAAAGCAATTTGAACACATAGAATCATAGAATAGTAAGGTTAGAAGGGACCTCAAGGATCNGCTGGCCATGCTGCTCTTGATGCAGCCCTTTTTCCGCTTTGATTTGTAACATCTTCCTTCTGATTTAATAGAGTTCAATTTTAAAATGATGGGCTTGTGTTTCATCATTTAAATGATGTGCAAAACTGTCAACAGGCTACTTAAACAGAAGACTTTACTTGCTACAGGGCTCCCTATTGCATTGGGATCTATAGATGGCATTCAGGCAGGATTAGTCTTGTTAAAACTCCTTGTCTCTGTAATTGTTTTGATTTATTTTGGCCTTTGTTTCCATTAGAAACTTAGCACTGTCAGGAATCATGACACCATTTTAATAAAAAACAAAAATAGTGGTTTGACATCTCCTGCTACCTTGGCTCATATGAAAATGAAAACAGAGAGCTGGACTAATGTAGTTACTTTTGCTTCTGTCTGTTGTGTGTAACAGCAGCTTTCTAAACTTGCAAGCCAGGTACCCCTACTTTATATGTCTAGTTTCCTTCCAGTATAAAATGGGCAAGTTCTGCCTCATTTGTCTGAGTCTCCCTATCACCATCAGACTACAAATTCAGCAAGGTGATGGAAATTGGCTCTGTATGCTACCACATCCAGCCTTTGCCAGTGCCTTGCTGGGAGGAGGCTGGCCAGGTGACTGAAGCCCCTGATCTCCAGAGTGGGAGACAGTAATTTAAACTCTTCTCCAGCTGCCATGGATTTAACATGTTCTGATAACACTTCTCCTGGCTGTCTGCTATCATGGCTTGCAGAATCAAGCATGTGGGCAATTCTCATCATATCCCTAGCACAGAAAGGCCATGGTGGGTTGCTGGATTGAAACCTGCCTACTGTTTTGCACACAGACAGTTTCACAGCTGTGAAAAAGGTTAAGGAAAGAAGCAGAAGAAGACAAATGGCCTTGCAATGGGAAGAACGCGACTGACGGTTCTCCAGTGCAAGCCTGAACTCTGCACCTTCTGTATGGATCCATGCACCCAGAGATGCAAACACTGAACACTGCACGCTAGACAAGTACATTCAATCCAGAATCTATGCTGCTGTGTCTCCACTAGGCCTATTAAGTCAGAAACAGCTAGACATTAACAACACTTCTGACACTATTGACCCATAACCTAGGCCAAACTGAAGCATGGGAGAAGAATTTCCTTTTGTGTGCATCCATGAAAGCAGACTTGATTTCTTGAAGGTTGTACAAAGACAAATTAACAAATGCTCTGAAGGAAACCACCAAGACTAAGTGATGACACAGAAAATATCTACTGTCAAGGTCAGGACAATGAATAAATGAAGGCTATATGGAAGGAGGAGAATTGGATAACTTCTAAGAATGATTCAAATTCTGGCTTTTTATTTTTCAGTTTTGTTACCAAACCTAGTAAAACAAAGCAAAAAAAATTAGTCTTTCATTCCATAGACTAAATCCCCAAATTAAACCTCAACTTTAGCTTTCTGACAGCCTCATAATTCTTTCACCCTTCCGTATTTATGCCCTGATGTGATGGTAAAGTCTCTTTCTACAAAGGTGCTGCTTGATGAATATTGTTTTGCATTAAGTTGTAATTTCTGCTCTCCTGTGCAAACTCATACGTGACAGCCTGAACCAGTCAATTAGTCCTGTCTATATTAGATTTTGTGTGTCCACATTAGCATGATTGCATATCAAACACCACAGTTCTACCTCGCTGCAGTGCTCTAATATTGAAACCTCCCTAGCAAGGACTCACTCATGTGAGGCTGCACAGGTCTTTTTGCCTGCGACGAAAGAACCCCAGAAGCCAGGAGAATTCCTCTACAGAAACTTGAAGCTTACCATGCCAATACCACTAACTGGAAAACAAAAACTTTTGCTGGAGTTGTCTAGGGACAAATCAGATATTAACCAAATACCAGAACCTTCCACCCATGCCTGTTTAAGAATTAATTATGAGAAGTTCCTGTGATTTCACATCAATTTCCCCCTGGCTATTTAACCAGCTTCATCTCCACTTCTCTGGTAGTTTATCACTTTCTCTAACTCCCTAGACTAAACATTTAAAGATGTGACAGAAAACAAATAACTTAGTGCTATGGTCTAGTTGATTGGCTAGGGCTGGGTGATAGGTTGGACTGGATGATCTTGGAGGTCTCTTCCAACCTGGTTGATTCTATGACTCTATGATTCTATGTCCAACATGACTGATGCCAGCAGGCTGCAAGATGGACCCACTGCTAGCCAAGGCCAAGCCCATCAGCAACAGTGGTAGCACCTGTGTGGTATCATATTTAAGAAAGGGGAAATTTGCTGTGCAGCAGCAGTCAAAGAGAAAGAACAGCATCAATGTCTATGAAGAACGAGGGGGAGGAGGTGCTCCAGACACTGGATCAGAGATTCCCCTGCAACTTGTGGTGAAAACCATGGTAAGGCAGGCTGTTCCCCTGCTTTCTGAAAAACAAGCTGGCTGTGGGGAGGAAGTTTGTGTCAGACCATCTGTGAACAAATGCAGGTACTGTTTAACTCCAGTAAACTTCTATTTCACTACTGTCATACAAACACAGTGGAGTAAGTTTCACTCACTAAAATGATGTTACTTCTCATGCATCCCATTGTGATCCATGAAGTGCTTTCCAGGAATACAAATCTGGAAACCACATTCTTCCTTCCTCTGCAGATTAGAAGATGCAGCATTGACCTTGATGACAACACATACAAGTCCAATGACCACTTCAGGGACAGGCTTCTCATCAGTAAGTTCCTCCAATTATGACTTTTAAAATGATTGTTATTTTTAAATGATCGCTAAAGTTTCTTTCCCTTCAGGTGCTTGAAGGATGCCCTGAGGCATGAGGAAGCAGGAATGAACACAGAGACACATAAAGACTTCAGTCTCAAGAGCTTGCCATGATTATAGCAGTATCTCTTGGACCCTGAGGAATTTCTATGTCTTTAAATAAGGCTTTTCTAGGATCTTGGCTGATGGACATCAAGGGATTGCAGAAAGGTAAGTGCTGGGACCACATTAGGCAGAAAGGCAATGGGACGAACAGGAGCTGGAACATCCAAACTCAAGTTATATTGCCAGTGCTGAGTGTATAATGGATGTTCATTGTCACAGATATACTTATCTCTCCCCACTGAATCACAGAATCATAGAATGGTAAGGTTGGAAGGGACCTCAAGGATCATCTAGTTTCAACCCCCTGCCATAGGCAGGGACTCCTCCCACTAGTACAGGTTACTCAAGGCCTCTTCCTGCCTGGCCTTAAACACCTCCAGGGAGGGAGCATCCACAACCTCCCTGGGCAACCTGTTCCAGTGTCTCACCACCCTCACTGTAAAGAACTTCCTCCTTACATCCAGTTTAAATCTCCCCTCTGCCAGTTTAAACTCATTGCCCCTAGTCCTGTCGTTGCAAGACCTTGTAAATAGTCCCTCCCCAGCCTTCCTGTAGGCCCCCTTCAGATACTGGAATGGACAGGCAGAAGGGACACCATTAGTATTACCCAAGGACAAGCAGCATCAACTGCTCCTTACTCTCTCAAAGGTAGTGAGTCCTATGCAAAAAGGTATACCCTTGCCAAGGGGACCCAAAGTTCAGGCACCATGTCCCAGTGCCTGGTTAGAAAAAGGGCAACGTGAAACAAATGTGAGCAGGAGATAGCGGTGTGCTGCATATTTATCAACAAAAAACACATTTGGCAGAAAATGGTAAACTTCCCTCTGTGAGATGCTCAGAATTATTGCTGGCTAATTTAAGCTGAATAAAAGTGAAAGAGGGATTGGCTAAGGAAAAAAGTCTAGAAACAAAACTAGAATTTTTTTTTTTGCTTCATATACTTGCCTGCTTACCTAGCAATGAAGTACCTGCTCACACAGTATCACAGTTTTCTAAAGCAATGCAATGTTTTCAAAAAGCTGTCTGGTGAGACCCAATAATATATGCTCTGGCCTGTGTAATTAGGGACACTAAATGACTTCTATTCCAGACACAGTTCACAAAGCGAGATTATAGCTGTATTACTGACTGTGTTTCAAAGAGTCTTCAGCACGGTGGCAACATGCTCAAGAATGGAACAAAAATTAACATAATAAGCAATAAAATAGCATCATAATAAGGTTTCTGTATTTCTTGGCCTGATGCAGATGGTGTTTCAAGGTTGGAACACTTACCAGTAGGTGCTGTGGCAGTTTTCGGTGCTGGAAGTAAGCTTCTGCGTGGAGTCGCTGTGCTGCTCGATACCTGGGTCATGCTCTTGTTGCTTCCCTTGGAGACATCTTTAGGAGGTGCAGATGCCTTTGGAGCAGTTTGCTCTTCATTTCCAAAGCTGGAACCTGCAGGAGACCAAGACTGCTCTGATTGAGTCCATCAAAAATGTATGTGAACTCTGGCATAGAGACTAAGCTTGTATCAGCAATTATCACAGTATCACAGTATAGCAAGGTTGGAAGAGACCTCAAAGATCATCAAGTCCAACCCACTACCACAGACCTCAAGACTAGACCATGGCACCAAGTGCCACGTCCAAACGTGCCTTGAACACCTAATTATGATCTATAATTGAACACCAATTATGATCTATAAAGACATATTCTTATTGCTATTTCAGCTAAGAAGCATGGAATTTCTCCAGTATAAATTGTTATTCAGAAATAAAGAGTTCCCAGCAAATTATTTAAATGGTAAGTCTTGGTGGATGTTGGGACTCCAGCTTCAACAGGAACTTAACACGTGCTTTTGATCTAGCTCCACAAAGGTATCTGTCTGCAAGACTCATAAATAAACCAAGGAATTTTTACATTTCTGGGTGGACAAGTTCTCTTTGGCTTTGTAGCTTCTACAGGAGTCACCCTGCATAGTCATTCTAAGATACAGGACTATTTATGAGACTGAAGTGGAATAGCAGGGCATAGTGGCACACGGTGTTCAATTCTCCTACCCAGGAGGGATTTCCTATAAAAAGGTCCTTAGACCACACTTAGATATTGAAATAACATGATGAAAAACAATCAAACAAAAACCCCTCCCTTAACTCTCACATCCACTTCAATCATATTCTCATAATGAATCTTAAGTTGCGAATTTTTTCCAGTTTATATTAACCTCTTTCAAAACCTCTAATGGGTTTGGTTTCCTCCTGCATTTGCCATCCAGTGAATAATGACATCCTAGGTTCCTTGTAGATAAAAGGACATCAATCTTTTCTTAACAACTCAAAATGCCAAAGTTAGAGTGTCTTTATCCATTGAGTAAAATGCCTAAGAGGAGAAAAATATTACAGCACATCTGGACTTGAATGTTTGCAGAAGGGTGGACATACTGGTTGAAAAAATGAGTGGAGATAGTGGCAAGAAATTCATAGGAGTTCAGGCCTGTAATTTTTATTTCCATTATTTTGAAAAGAAACAATACAACACTATTTAGGTATTGCCTGCAGGAAAATGATAACATTATTTTAATAATGGACACGTCCAAGTCTCCAGTATTTTTAAGATGCAGGCTTCTTAAATGTGTGCAAGTAAAGGAGATATATTTTTTTTTTTAGCTTTCTTATTGAAAATCCCCTAGGAAAAAAGTGCAGGTTGGGAAAAAAATCCTCTTTTCTGATAAAGAAGTAATATACCTTCTGGCTTTGACAAAACAGCTCTAAGTTTTGCTGTGTCTTTAAGGCTACATTCATATAAGTTTTAAACTAAAGTGCATATCTGCAGTATACATGGACCTCTACATACACATTTGACCTTTGTTCAAATAATAAGCCACATTAAATATTTAAACAAAATAGCACAGTGTGCTCTGCACAGGAACAAAAAAAAATATCTGAAGCATTTGTCACCATTACACTGTTGTGCACATAACAACCGCTCAGAACACCAGGTTGTTGTTTTATATCCAAACTACGTTGATTTTTTTCACTCATGTAACAAATATTTGTGTGCTGAATTGTCTGGTGACAAAATACTGCTGACTTCAGTGAAGTCATATCAGCTGAAAACCTGGCCTCATTGGGTCCAGTTTCTCCTGCAGTTGTACACAAGGACATCTCTACCAGGTGCTGAGGGATGTTACAGCTTGCTGTGTCCATCTCAGTCTGCCTGTATCATAGCCCTCAACTTACTACTGTAGTGGTTTCAGATACGTGCTTGCCCCACCAGTTTGGGTAGTGCTGCTTGTAGAGAATTGTTTTTTGTTTAAAAGTTTCAATTACAGAAACATTAACCTTGAAGAGGAAACTCTTCTCACTATTAGCAGAGAAATGCCATTCAAGTGCTCTTTAATGCAAACTCTATTCTGTATGAGGAAATGTTTCAACTCACAAATCTGGCTGAATGGAAGCAATTCCCATGTTGAAGAAAGGTGTCCAGGATAGATAAACAACTTCTTTTTAAAATAAAACTTTAAAAGTTTTTGTAGATATTGAAGTGCCACCAGCTACAAACATTTTTACTGACTAAAACACAGCACAGAAGGTCCACTAATTACAGAAATGAGTGGGTAGGAAAGCTGACTAACATGGCCTCATCAGGTCCCCGGCAACAGAAAAGCCCAGTGCCTGGAGACAGCCAGCCATGCAGCCATGCAAGACTTTCTGCAAAGCTTGTATTTCCCTGCAGCTTGTGGAGAAGACAACAGCAGAGAAGATATCCACACTGAAGACCATGGAAAACCCTGTGTTGGAGCAAGTGGACCTGCCCTGAAGGAAGCTGCAGCTAGTGGAGAACATTCTATGAAGCAGGCTCCTGGAAGAAGCTGTGGCCCCTGGACAGGATCCCACACAAGAGAGACTACAGCCCATGGTAAAGAACCATGCTGGAGCATGAAAAAGTGTGAGAAGAACAAGGAGGCAGAGAGGAAATATTGTGGCCTGAACACAACCCTTATTTGCCATCCCTTCTCCCTCTTCACTGCTTGATGCAGGTATGGGATAGAGGAGGTAGAGGAGTTGGGAAGGAAGAAGGGAAAAAGGGATGCAGAGAAGCTGTTTTAGTTTTTGGGTTTTGGTTTTTTGTTTGGTTTTTTTTTTCCTTTTTTTTAGTCTGTTTCTCATCATTCGAGTCTATTTTAGTTGGAAATACATTAAATAATTTTCTTCAAGTTGAGTCTGTTTTGCCTATGAGAGCAACTGGTAAGTCAATTCCTTGTCTTTATCTCTACCCATGACCATTTTAATCTTACTTTCCCCCCCGTCCTCTTGAAGAGGGGTAGTGAGAAAGTGACCTGGTGGGTGTCTGGCACTGAGTCCAGATCAACTCAAAACAACAGCAATATCAATATACTCAGGATTTGCTGAGATCACAGGAGCACAGGATGTTAGGGGTTGGAAGGGACGTCCAGAGATTTATCAAGTCTTTTGAGTAGACTCTTTCAAGTAGGTCCCTGTTTTTCTTGAGCTGGGGAGCCCAAAACTGAATGAAATATTCCAGGTGAGGTCTCATCAGGGCAGAGTAGAGGGGGATAAGGTCAACGTTTAACATAAGAGACAGTATCTCAGTTCAGGCCTAGTTCCCTAAAAGCAGGGCAAAGTGGGCTTTACCTAGCTGTACATGGTGCTGGATTACATTTTTCAAACAGCATTCAAAGAAGGAATAAATGAATCAAAGATCCAGGGAAATGCATATTCCTCATGATTTAAGACGAAAATTAAGGTTTCCATTTACTTGGAGAAATTTTCTTGACAGAAGATCAGAAAGATTATCTGATGGCACTTTTCAGTCCATCATGAGACAATGCTTTCCACTACTATCTGTAGTGGGTGTGCCAGTAGCAACTGTTCTCTCAGAATATATTTCATTGCAGTAAAAGATTGTACAGAAACACTGGATGTGCAGTTCATGGACAGTTTCCAGGTAATCTCATCCTCTGTTGTATTGTGCCTCTTCCCCCCTACTCTACTTCTGCATTCTATCTAAACCCGGGGAGACTCTTTTTTTTGCCTTTAAAGCACCTAGCAAGTCATTTGGGTTCTACATAAAACATTCTCTAATTTTGCAGACTCTGTGCTCTATGAGGAGCAGCACTGCTGACTTTGCAGTAGAGTTTAACAGACTATTAACAACTCGCTGGAGATAAAGGCCTTCAGCCTCACTTTTATCATCTCCTCGCTATGAGCCCCAAGGAATCCTGCTCTTCTGCTTGTGAAAAAAGCACAGGGAAGAAGAAAAGGTGCTTGAAGACTTGCAATTACTCTGGAGAATTCCAGCTGCATCCTCTCATCCCCTATGTTGTTAAGCCAGTCAAGACACACAGAAGTTAGGACTGGCAACATATTGTAGGCAGTGTGTTTTATGAAAATCACGATCAAAATCCTTCTGGCTTCTGTTGTGGTAGGCCTAAGCAGGCCAAAATAGGCTTGTATGTGTCCCGGCTTGCCCAGGCATGTTTTTCTGCTCTCCCTCCTTCTGTTTTGGGGAGAAGCAACCGCAGGAAGTAAGACAAAAGAATATGAAGCCACTGAGCCTGAGGACTGTGGCCTGCCCAGACTTGTTTTGAACCCTGAGGTAAACAAGGTGCACACGGTTGCCTTGTGCAAGGCCCCTGCTCTGCCCTAAAAAGGGTAAAGCAATCCTATGGCTTCACCTAATATGGTCGAGCTTGGCTAACTGCCATTCTGATTGGCTATTCTGTGTCCAAAGGCCCGTTTGTCCCGGGCTGTATTGATATAAAGGGAGATGAGTAGGGAGCACATCGTGCGCTCTGTCATTACAAGGTGTGTCCACTATTATATGTGTGCTCCACTGTTATATCTGCTTTCTATCTGTGCTCCTACTACTNTGAATATTTAATATTAATAAACGATATTAATATTTTAAAAAATATAATCTGATAGTAATTAATTACCCCTCCACTACAGCTTCCAAATGGCTTCAGCTACTCTGCCTCCAAATCAGCCATTGTCCTGTTCACCATCTAGCTCTGCCCTGTGGCAGCTTGCTTCAGGGGCTCCTCGCCGTCAGATAAAGAAGACTCTCTGGTATGTGTTACCAGAAATTTGTGTCTCTTTCTGCTTTCTTTTCTGGAATAATTATAAAAATGTATTTTAAAATATGGAAATACAGTATGATATTATGTATAGAATCATAGACTCATAAAATGGTAAGGTTGGAAGGAACCTCAAGGATCATCTAGTTCCACCCCCCTGCCATAGGCAGGGACACCTTCCACTAGCACAAGTCACTCAAGGCCTCATCCAACCTGGCCTTGAACACCTCCAGGGAGGGAGCAGCCACAATCTCCCTGGGCAACCTGTTCCAGTGCCTCACCACCCTCACTGGAAAGAACTTCCTTCTAACATCCAGTCTAAATCTTCCCTCTGCCAGTTTAAACCCATTGCCCCTAGTCCTGTCATTGCAAGACCTTGTAAATAGTCCCTCCCCAGGCTTCCTGTAGGCCCCCTTCAAGATATATGACTGTAAAACTTGCAGGAGCATGAATGGGTGGAATTCTGCATTTGAAGAGAAACTGATTAAGCCATATTGTATGGTAGGTATTAATCTAGGACAGCAATAGAGCCAGACAGGCATAGATTTCTCTATCTGCACATGAGGGCAATAAATTCTTCTGCTGGAGAACTTGCATCCTTTCTAGTAAAATAGCTTGTCTGACAATGCCTATGGGTCTCCTTTTTTTGCTGAGAAACAGACACCAAAAGAGTATTAGGGCATGATCACAGCTGCTTCTGTGGCTCCCTATCTCATGGGCTGCTATGTGAAGCCTATCAAAATGGAGCGAGTTTCCAGCTCTTCAGAGCAGGTCAAGCATGCATCGCACTGGCAGCAGGCTTGGAGCTGTTAGCTCCTCACCACAGCTGTAATCACACACGAGACACTGGGAAAGTGCTGGCATCATGAACGTTCACTGAAGCACAAACATTTACCCTGGGTAATAGAAAGCCTTTTTCATCTTAAAGATCCTTATACACCGCTTGGCACCAAGTTTAATGACAATGAAGGTTATGTCTACTTGTTGCAGCAGTGATCCCACTTAGCAGTTCTAAAGCACTTTCCAGTCACAGAACTCAATGAACTTTACAAGCAACAAACAAGCTGAGCTGCTTTCCAAGCTCACACAGCAAGGGGATAGCAGAGACAAGCAGAGAAAGCTAGTATGACAACCTGACCGTGAATAAGGCTAGACTGAATTTGTTTTCATCCACAAAGCATTGGGATGTGTTATTCCTCTGGGTTTTACTAGGCTGCGTTTCTGTTGCCCCAGTTTTCAAGCACAAAATGAAAACTTTAAATCACTTCCATGGGTAATGAACTGATAAGCAAAATAGCTAAGATAATTTGAATAATCAGGTGATGTTTAAAACAAAAACTCACAAGGCATACTTTTCACTAAAGGGGAACACTTGCCCACCCTTCAATTAATGTCCAGTCTTTATTTCTGAGTTTTACTTATGAAGTGGTGAGCAATTTTTATAGATCAATTGCAAGATATGCAGCCTGTCAGGGCTGTAACAGGGTTACTGTTTTAAAGTCCAAGATAATGTTTCACAGTGTAATCATTAAGAGGCACATTTCAATGTACAGCTCTGCAACTCAAGCTGAAACGATGCTGTTGACCAAGGGATACCAAGCAGTGACCAAGTGTGATCACTAGTCTTGAGGGGTCACCATGCCCTTGTGATGTTATAATAGCAGACAGCTAGCTGGATATTTTTTTTTTTTCCTCTTATCGTCGCTGAGAGCTACTGCCTGGTACCTGTTCCAGGGGGGTGAGACACTGGAACAGGTTGCCCCGGGAGGTTGTGGATGCCCTCTCTCTTGGGGTGTTCAAGGCCAGGTTGGTCGAGGTCTTGAGTAACCTGTACTAGTGGGAGGTGTCCCTGCCTATGGCAGGGAGTTGGAACTAGATGATCCTTGAGGTCCCTTCCAACCTTACCATTCTATGATTCTATGATTTCCTGACACAACAGGCCAAACATACAACAGATTAGGAACAAGTTGATGACAGCTTTTCTTTTCTATTCAGAACAAGAAAAGGCTTAAGGATTGATGTTCATACAATGCTTAAACCCAGCTTGCTTGTTGCTTCCCTCAAAGATTTTTCTTTTCATATGCTCCAACAAAGGTGTTTGAGTAGTAATTCCCTGTAATATATTTGTTTTAGAGGAGGTTTGTAGATGCCCACCTGCTTTCATAAAAGCTGAGTTTTCAGAAGTCTCAGCATTCAAAATGGAAACCTGAATGTTCAGTTTTAAGCTGGTAAGTTCCATCAAAATGATGATTAATGAGAACTATGTGGTCAGTTTTGGCTTTTGTATACTACCACTTTACATCTGTAAGAGACTTGCATGTCCATTCTCCTCCTGCCATCCAGTCTTAAAGCCAAGCATTTTTCTCCTGTGCTGTTGGACAGTTCTGGCAATGCAGATAGTTGTTGGGGCACCTGAACAATGGGAACTCTGCAAAATTGACCATTGCTGGAAGGGCTGCAAAAGCACCTCCAGCTGCCCATGACTGCTTTGTCAGCTAATGGCTAGAACCAGTGCTTCCAGCTGTTTCAGACAAACAAAGCAGAGAGGCAGGGTGGAGGGAAACATCACTTCTTCAGGCTGTGCTTTCCTAACTCAACTGGCAGTTGCACTGCCAGGGTAGCACCGGCAACCCTTCTGACAACAGGTTGCCTTTGCAGACATGGTGTTTAGCTGAGGCTTGTTCTATCAGACTGTATCCATGCTACTAAATAAAAGCTGGCCAAGTGGTATAGGCTGGCTAATCCTGACCACTAAGGCTAACCACTAAAGCTAACTATAGCAGGTCCAAACTGCAGACACAGTGTTAAAAACATGGTGAGAGATCAGAAGACTAGGCTTAGTCTGGCTTCCAGGCTCATCAGTGCAACTGGACTTGCAGCCAAGCAAAGGAGGTCATTCAGTTTAACCTCACATGCAACAAAGTGGATGTAAAAGAAGTGAAGATGTTTTGTCTCTGCCAAGTGGAATTGAAGTTCCTTCCTCTACATGTTTTACTGGCTTTGACAACTCAGAGTTTTTGAAAGCTAGATTAATTTTTGTGGCACAGCCCCATCTTCAAGTGTCCTTCATACATAATACATGGTGGAAATACAGCCTTCTCCTGATGCACATCCTTGTATCAACACTAACTTATTCATTTCACCTCTTCAATTAAAATGTGCATTTTAGGATCCAGATAAATGGATTTCTTACTTGAGTGGAGTTGTCTGCTACTCCCTATGAAAGTGCTACAAGCCTCATTGGGCAAGGTGGATATTTCACCACAAAGTAAAATTGCTGCATGTGTTAGTGGGAGTTGCAGACAACTTGCCATGCTTTGGAATCAAAATAACACATTTTATTTGGGCTCTTATGAAATGCTGCACCTCTATGAGGCAAAATGAGCATTTCATTATGTAATATGATTTCACCATACGTTAGTGCTAGCTTTGCCTATTGTGGGGGATTGTACAGCTGCTTGGCTAGCTGAGCTTGGCTTGTATAACTGGCCAATTAAAGCCCTTTAGGGTATAGAGTGAAGAAAGCATAGTATTTTGCTCACCAGTCATAATATTTGTCAGAAAGGAAAACATGAGGCAATTGGCATCTTGCCAAAGAAGACTGTGAAGACATTTTAAAATGTGCCTGAGACATCACTTGGCACTACTTCAAAATTGTCACAGGCCATTCATGACCAAATCTTCCCTTCAAACTTTCATGCAGAGTTTGACTGATCACAGTGAAAAGAAGCATCCTATGTCATGAATGCTCTGCTGAAGTGTCTTGTGTGGTACCTTGAGGTAGCAGGACTACATACTGGGGAAATGTTTGCTTCTCTGAGAGAAACATACTAGCGGCAAACTTCTCACAGGAATATGAATTATGATTTATATCAGATCAGAGTAATCTGATCTTATTGTATCATTACTGAAGCCTATCAATTAGTCATAGGAGTGGTTCTTAACATCTGAGGTACACTCAAAAGCAAGCAAGTACTCACAGTGCTTTTGGAACCTCTACTTGCCACAAAAATTAAGAAGATATTATGTATTGGTTATACATTTAAATTCCTCTCAGCAGGTTCATTTTGGGAGAGGACACAAGTAGCTGTATTCAAGCAACAGATTTTTCTACATCCTGTATTCAGTACATTTACTGAAATGAACTCTTACTGAAGGCTGGATTTGTAAGAAATACTACATTTGATTCCAGTGAGGGCAACCCAAGTGCTGTCTTCAGTACAAGACAAGCTTGAGTTAGGATGAGCGCTTTAGGAAAACTGCTACTCTCTATACTAGGCAAAAAGTACATGAATTAAAACAGAAGCATAGTTTTACTTCAGGTATTTATCTGTCAGAGTCACAAACTGTCTTAGAGAGGGGATGAATAGATACAGGTCCAAGGGCCACTTCTTGTCCTTCCTGCCCAGCAGAGTAATCCTCCACATCACAACAACTGACAGGCACTACAGAGCTGTCAAAGTAACACCAAACATTGATGGTGTTTTTGCCAAGGACAGTTCTGCATTCCAACACCCTTACCTGCCAGAATGGCCCCTAGGATCACCAGTGGCAGCCCAAAAGTTAGGACAACCAGAAAGAAGATATGGATAACACTGACAGCATCAAAATATCAACAGCACTTATCAACCTACTTACAGAGGAATTTTCCTGGGTAGGAAGATTTTGGTGTTCCTGGGTAGTACTTCAGCATCCACATTTCTAGAAACGGCAGTTTTGTAACATGACTTGTGCTCATGACCATCTGCTCTGATGGCACCATGCCTACTTCTCAACTGGCATGCCAGTTTTAAGAGGGCACAAGCACCCATGAAAGATAGGATTAGAAGCGACATCTGCTCCAAAAGAAGTTCCTCCTGATTGCAAGAAGTGCCAAATTGGAGCCACATGCCTTACTATAAGGAATGACATCTGTTGACACTTAGAGAATTATATCATCAAGAAATGCCTCTTTCCTGGAATTACTGCTTCTAATTTGCTTAAGGACTGGACTAGAGTACCATATCTGGACACTTAAAGGGATATAATATTTGATAGAAGTGTTAATGACATTCCAATAGCATTAATAAATTCCCATCAACTTTAACAATCCTTACTGGGTGCCACAGCTCACCAGAATAGCAGAAGTTAAGCAATGCCCATACACTTGCCAGTCCTTAAGTTCTGGTAGCCTTCAGTCCTGCCCCTTCCTGATAAGCCACAGTAATGTGTGTGCTACAGTTCTGTGGAATTATGCTAGTAAATGTGTCTGCCTTTTTCCTGGCATAACAATGACTTCAGAGCATGCAATGTGGGCTAAGAAGGGGAGATGTCATAATGAAACCTCAAAGGTGGAAGAACCCTAGAGAGTCTTCACTTAGTCACTAATTAATTGCATTTTATGAGCTCAGGCATAGATCCTCAAAGCTGCTTAGGAACTTTCATTCTACATTCAAATTCAACTCACACTATTTTTCTTAATCATGATCCCAGCCCTGAAGGAGTTTCAAACCAGCAGATGTCTCCATTATGGAGTATAAAGGATGTAAGCAGTTGAGCAGAACTTCCTATGAATGCTAAGCAATGCTTTGATTGGAGAAGAAAGGTGGTGACAGGAACCAAAGCTTCACTGTGTTTTGGAAAACTGCAGGGTTGTATCTAAGTTGTTCAGAGCAACCATCCACTGTGCTCAGATCATTCCTCTTGGACAACATGATGTTCAACAGACTGCATTTACAAAATAGCTTGGGTTAGCCTGGCTGACTGAGGCATCATCTAAGCTTTCTTCTCCCATATTCCTGGAGAATGTCAGACCCAGGAGGTACAGCTATTTTCCTGCTGAAATTGAGTCACTGTGCACCAGCAGAAAAGGAAAGAGACATGGATGCCCTCATTACTCATGCCCAAGAAACTGCTCAATTCTTACTCCCACATCTTTTAGAAAACAATGTGTAAAACATGGTATTTACCACTCCCCATGCCTAGAACCATAGAACGGCCTAGGCTGGAAGAGACCTTAGAGATCATCTAATCCAACCTCTCTGCTATGGGCAGGGACACCTCTCAGCTAGGCCAGGTCACTCAAAGCCCCATCCAACCTAGCCTTGACCATCTCCAGGGAGGGGTAACAGCAAGAGTTTCCACAGTAGGCACGTATTCCTGCCTCTTCCCTGCCACCCACCGTATCTTCTACACTGAGAATAAGTGCAAATGAGAGTTGCAGACCATTGGAGGCTTCCAACTTCTTTGATCTGTTTGAATTCTGTTGGAATTTTTCTACCATTTGAGAAATGTCATGTTTCAACAGAAGGTATGAGAACCTGCTTTTCCCAGTTAACTTCCACAAACTCCTTTGTACTCCAAAGTAAAGCACAATGTGCTGCTTTGTGCTGCCTCCTGCCTAGATTTGTGCATAGTGACTAGTGTAGATGTCCTGCAGAAAAATATCTACAGCAAAATAAAAATCTGATAGAAATGGTTGTGTACTCCAGAGTTGCAACAGTCAGGAAACATGTTTCAGTGGATACTTATATTTTTCTGCGTGCACTGTGCATACTGTCTTTTAAGGCTCCAAAAATAAACTTGACTTCTAGAACTCTGCTGATTAAATGATGTTTTACTCATAAAACACCTTAACCAGTTTGTCAGTTATGAGTAAGACTGAAGTAAAACTATGATTCAAAAATACTTGAAGAGAAAAAAAAACCCCAAGCAAAACTGCTGTCTATTATAAATGGCATTATCCATGGAGAATTAGCAAAGAATTTGTATATGACCTGTTAAAAACTGTCCTCATCTCATGTTTACTAAAACAGTGGCTTTAGCAGGTGATTTTGAGAAAAAATCAATTTTTTTTTACAACAAGCTAATTTTACAAATAGCCATAATAAATGCTGTGACCCAGTGACCCAGTTAAGTAAGTTTTAGGAAGTGTTTTAGCTATGATTTTATTTCTATGAACCTAAATAATCTAAACCAGTTGGCCCATAATATTTTGCAGGGAACAGATGTTTAAGTGCATTGATTCTACAAAATGAAAGCTCTTAGTGTATAAAATCAAAATGGTACCAGATGCAGCAAGACCAAGTGCAGAGTCCTACCCTTTGGAGTGGGTCCAGAGGAGAGTGAGGAGACTGGTGAGTGGGCTGGAGGGAAAGTCTTATGAGGAGAGGCTGAGGGAGCTGAGGATGTTCGGCCTGGAGAAGAGGAGACTCAGAGGGGACCTTAACACTCTCTGCAACTACCAGATGGAAGTTGGGCTCTTCTCCCAGGCAACTAATGACAGGACAAGAGGGCATGGCCTGAAGCTGTGCCAGGGGAGCTTTAGGTTGGCTATTAGGAAGCACTTCCTCACAGATAGCGTGTCTAGGCACTGGAATGGACTGCCCAGGGAGGTAGTGCAGTCACCATCCCTGGAGGTATTTAAGAAAAGATTGGATGTGGCACTTGGTGGCATGGTTCAGCTGATGTCATGGTGTTAGGTTATAGGCTGGACTTCATGATCTCAGAGGTCTTTTCCAGCCTCAATGATTCTGTGATTATGTGAAAATATGTTGAAACTCACAGAGGTTAAATAGAGGAGGCAGGCCCCTAAAAACTGAGAGTGTCTTCATAGAAAAAAAAAATTATTTAACCTTTCTACTTGTCAAAGTATCAAACATCTTGTTCATTTGATCCTTGTACAGATTTTCTCCCCCTTCCTATTTGAATTTAGGTAAGTAGCAGTAGCAGTATTTAAATGAGTAGCTTCTCTTCATTTAAATAAATGCTACTGATAAGTAATACAGTGTAAGAGCATTTAATTGGAGCATGCAGAAGTGATTTCCATAGGGTTATAATGGCTAAGCCCAGAGTGGAACAGTGACACTGCACATAAGCAGTCTCCAGGGAATGTCAGCCCCCAGAAGCACTGTGAGCAGGGTGTGCAAACACCTACCAGGTGTCTGGAAGCAAGATTCAAAAGGAGAAACCACACCAGCACCACATAATAAAAGCTGCAAAAGGAAGCACCAAGAGCTAGTAGTGGTGATTCTCCACTAAGAGGCACTGAGGCACCCATCTGCTGGCCTAAGATATAGTTAAGGGAACTTTGCTAGAAGCCAAGATCTGGGATGTCATGGGAAGAATGCCACAGATGGTTAGAAGCAGATTATGATCCTCTACTTCTTTCCCATAGGACACAGTTAAGCAAAATTCAGGCAAGCTCAAGTAGCATTCAGAGCCCTGGAGAACCAAAAGAAAGGGATGCAGGGTTAAATGGTCTTGTCCTCTGTGTTGTCAGTCAGGGATAGGAGTGCAGGTGGAAGTTGACACATACAGATGCTTTGTAGCTGATGTTGTTGACAGGGCTTAGTCTCTATCATTCTGGGACATTCTGTGATGAATACAACCTACTACAGAGATGAGATCCACCAATGTATAAGAAGTATGTGGAATCATCAGTAACAGATTGGTTTACTTAGTGAATTGTGCTTTTTGGAGGGTAGATTCCACAGCTGCAACATCTGTATATCCATACACAACGAGATGATGTGTGCACCTACTGAAATAGTCAAGAATGCTCACCAACCCTTTCAAAGGCACATGTAGTCTGGGCAACAAACAGGGGGAACTGGAATTGTGTGACCAGTCTCAGAGTTATGGTGTCAGAGAAATTCAGAAACTTGGCACAAAAGTTCACATGACTAGAAGACAAGGGTTAGCAGGTAGAACCTGCACCAAGAGAAGCTTCATCTCAACAGAAAGAGGACATCTTTTACAGTAAGAGCAATCAATCACTGGAACAACCTCTCCAGTGAAGTGGTAGAGTGGCCATAGTTGGAGGCATTCAAGATGTGATTGCATAGGGTGCTAGCTAATCTCATCTAAGCTCCCTTTCCTACAGAAGGTTGGAGCAGATGATTTTGCAAGGTTTCTTTCAACTTGGGCTATTCTACAATCTTATGAAAGGAGAACAATAAACAAATAATCCAAATTTCCAATTTCAGATCTAGAATAAAGACTATACAACACTGCTTGCTTAGAAGGTTGTTATATAAAGGATGGTTTATAATACCATCAATGCTCTAGATGTACTTCTTGCTGGGTTTGCAGACGTGAAAGATACCAGTCTGATTACTCAGAAGATTGAAATCTACCCTTCAGAGAACAAACACAGCCTGGACAGCGAGGCGTGAAATTCCTCATCCAACTGCAGCAGCCCTGCGGTGATCTTGCTACACCCCTGGCACCAGGGACTCTTCCCGAAGGAAGTGGCTTTTGTGGGCAGGAGCTATGTTATACCACATCGACATGTTACATCATGGTATCTGCTACTTTTGTACAGATGTTTTAGTAAATCAAAGGCTGCTGAATTGAAAATACTTTAAGGTACCAGACCTGATTTGTGGGTAAAATTCTTACTTCAAGAGGCTAATAAATGCATTCTGGAGCATTTTCAATAATACCAAAATTTCCTGGACTAGTACTGATTGCTTAGATTGAAATTACACAAGTTATAATAAGGTCATTAATCCATTTCTGGTCTTCAGCATCAGTGGGCAAGTTGCTGCCAGGTTGGACCCATGAGTGCAACATCCATTTTGACATGATATAATACTGTGACATGCAGGTCAAAACTTTTTGAGGATTGGACACCGCCGCTGGTAAACTTGATAAAGGTAAACTTGATAAAGCGAATTACATTTTAAAAATCCATGTTTGTACATAAAAACTCCTCAGATCGATTCCCACAAACATTTGGTCCAAGAAATTTTATGATGCTTCTTTTTTAATCCAGCAAATCCACTCCCTGTCTACACTCCTAAGTGGAGCATCCTTATTCTTTTATAAAAGTCAGAACAACACTTAAAGGCCTTTCTGAAAATCACTTGGATGGTGCTTTAGTCACAACAGTGAGTTAATTTCTAAGGTATTCTGAGACACAAACAACCAAGTAGCATTCACAGGAAGTAAAATATCTCTTATGTGGGAAAACATTTTATTTTTCAACATTTCAGACTCAGTGGGAGAGCAGGCTCAAGTCATCACCCTTTCCCACAGATCAGGAAAGCACAGTAAAGAAGCACGATGAAATGGATTGTCATTGCATATATCATGATGCCAATGGAAGATGAATGTTCCACCTAGTCTTTATGTACCAAACAAAACTATATGAACTGTTACGGCCTGAGGGCTGCACATGTCCTATAGATAATAAGAAGTATGATTAATTGTAGGTGCCTAGAACAAAATATACAGCAGTTTAAAAGACATATTTTGCTGCTATGTGTTTGTCCCTGCCACACCACAGCTGCATGTCCAATAAGGAAGAGAGAAGATGAGTGAACACGTACCACTCAGACACCTCTGAGGCCCCATAACTGAGCCAAGGGCAGATCTCCCTTCCACATCCTTTCCAACAACCTCTGCTTACAGTATCAGCTAAGAGCCCTATGAAAAGGGAGCAACTCAGAATTCTCTCTGAAAGGACAAGCTTCACAAGATGAGAACGTGGCTGTGTATATGGGCTCTCTTGCACCTGCCTTGCATAGCATATCTCATACTGTTTGATTGTACTGCCTCCCATGCTTCTGCAAGGCTATTCCAGCTCCATTGAGAGGACCCTTGAAAGTGGCTGTTAAAAGTAACTACCAGGCTTTGCACAAATATGAGTAGCAAAAGTCATTAAGCTTCACCATGAATATTACTCAGTTATGCATCCAAAAGCATAACTGTTCGGTTTTGGCACCAAAATGACTGTGGTGGTTTGTCCTCGGCTGGGGTCCAAAGGCCCACCAAAGCTGCTGCCCTTCTTGAAAGGACAAGGGAGAGAGGAAAATACAACAAAAGCCAGTTAGAAGCAATTTAATAATAACAATAAGCAGAGCATTAGACCACATGGAAGCAAAAGCAGAGAGAGAGAGATGTTAGTCTCTACTTCCCAGCAGCAGGATGATGGTTGGTCTCAGGAAGCAGGGTTCTCAATGTTTAGTTCCCTTGGAGGAGAGACACCAGGGACCAATCTCTCCACACTTCCTTCTTCTGCGTTCTTACATCTGAGCTGACATCATATGGCATGGAATATCCCTTTGGCCAGTCTGGGCCAGCTGGTTTGGCTGTGTCCTCTCAGTGTACTCTCGGGGTGGGGAGATGCTGGAAAAAACCAGCCTGGGTGCTCAGCTCAGCAGTAGTCAAAACACTGCTGTGGTATCAATGTTCAGCTACAGCACACAAGGCACAGCACTAGAAAGATGCTTTGAGAAGAATTAACCCCAGCTCAGTCCAAAACTACTACAACTGTGCACCCAACCAAGGCTATCTAAGAGCAAGTGGGAAGTCCTCCTATGGTTTTGCTTGGCTTCAGCAACACACAGCAGAATTGGAAACCCTGAGAGTCCTTGCCTACAGAGCCCATGGCCAAGATATGAAGGATTCAGTTAATGCCAAATTAAGCAATGAAATGGAAAGTAGAACTCAAATCACAGCTGTGAGTCGTGACTCTTCACGTGTTCTGTAACAGCCAGATTAACGGTGACCCACTGAGCCCTTTCAAGGTTTTGGTGTTTGGTTGGATTTTGGGCTTAGGCTGGGGAAGGAATAGGTTGCTTTGTTTTGAAGAAAAGTCTATATATGATGTTTCTAAATCCCTCACTTTCAAAAAGCAAGGTTCTGATGTTACAAAGAGGTGTAATTACCTGTACCCTTGCTGTTTCGCTTTTTCTTAATTAGGATCTTTGAAGATAAATTCACTTGCCCATTTCTGGCATGTGAAAAATGAACTGCAGGATTAACCAGAAATATCCTATTAATTTCACCTCTGTATGAATCATCCTGTAGTTAAGACCTGTACGAGACTACTTAAATGAAAGCTTTTTAAATCATGCATTTAGTACACGGGTAGGAGAGTTTCTCATTTTGTACATTTTTAAATCCCATTCAATTTTTTTGTAAGATACCTGAAATTATTAACAGGATCAAGAAAGGATACCTGTATGTGGGGAGTGGGCTGAAGGGTGAGTGTGAAGGGGCCATACTATTTTAAGCATGACGTACAGCCAGAATTATGATGTACCAATACAAATAATGTCCTTTTCTACTACAGGCACATTTAATTAACTGTGCATGTATTGTACAAGTGCAGGAACATTAAATCAGAGTCTTGTCTACTGGAAAATTGTAATTCAAGTTATTTCCACAGTACTTCAGTTGCAGAAAAAGGTCTCCAAAGCCCCTGCGCTCATGACAAGGAATTGGATTGCTCTTAGTGGTGTTAATGAGTGACAGAGGCCTCAAGAGAGTGTAAGTGGTAGATCTGCCTTGGAGACTCTCCTGCCTTGCTTTGCTGGCTCTGCAGACTTTCCTTATCCTCCATGGTGGCACAGCCTGGGAGGCCTACCTCAAGCACTTGGTGTTTTTCCTCTATTCCTGGGTCCTGAAGGCAGATGGTTATATGAAAATGTTAGCCACTATTACTGCAAAAGAAACTTCTACTCCTTTTTTTTTTTTTTTTTCCCACCTTCGTCAGCACAGAACACAGAAATGTAGCCTGAGAGAATCTCTAAATTCTCTCTTTTAAAGACATATTCCAGGGCTTTTGGTTTTTTTTGGAAGTGCATGAATACTGATATCAAATTACACTCCTGTGATAACATGCAGGTAAAATGCACATGTGGTCTGAGGAGTGCTTATGAAGCTTCTCCTTCTCTCAGCTAAATATAAACAAAGGTCTCAGGCCATTTGAGTCTTAATCCCTGACATGTAAACATGTCAGTGGTAGCACATTGTTGGAGCAATGAGACTAAAGACAAAGGATAAGGCTCTTAATGAAGACAGAGCAGGTTTCCCACTGCAGAAAAGCCAATACTGGTTAAAACTCCATATATTTTCTTTGTAAACTCCTTAGGATTAGGGAGAGAAGACTATGTACCAAGCCTGTCTATGTTTCCCTTCAAAATTCCTAAGGCACACAGAAGGAGGAAGTGGAAGGTATTGCTGAGGCTCTTTACATTAAGGATATGACTTCTTTCTGCATTAAAATTAAAGGATGTGTGTATGAGAACTGATATCACCAGGACCTAGACATAATACAGGCACTTTTTAGTTTACTTGTAATTTTGGGAGTCAGTGGAGACTCACACAAGTGAGCAGAAGTGCCTTACATACTGGTGGAGAAAAGGGAGAGCAAGAGTTGCTGTTCACTACCTGAATTCCCTCAGACCAGCACACCTAAGCAGCTTTCAAGGAAGATTGGTAGACCCTGCCCCAGCTCTACATCTCATATTCTCAACCCTGCCTGGAAATGAGGGAAGGATGAAAGTTCACAATAAAGGCTTAGTGGAAGAGTGAACTATAACTATTGGCCAAAAATAAGGAGAACTCACAGCTCCTCTACTCATCTTTTGTCATCATTGTAATTTTTAATCTGTGACCTAAGTGACAGCAGGTCACAAATTTGACATAAGTGAAGATGCTGGAAGTTTCAGCTGATGTCCTTGCAAAAATAGGCTTATACATGTCTTGGCTTGCCCAGGAATGTTCCCCTGCTCCCCCTCCTTCTGTTTTGGGGAGAAGCAACCACGGGAAAGAGGACAAAGAACCTGGAGCCACTGAGTCTGAGGACTCTGGCTTGCCCAGACTTGTTTTGCATCCTGCAGTAAACAAGGTACACAGAGTTGCCTTGTGCAAGGCCTCTGTTCTGCCCAAATTCGGGTAGAGCAAGCCCTGGCTTCACCTAATATGGTCAAGCTTGGCAAAGTGCCATCCTGATTGGCTAATCTATGTCCAAAGGCCCATTAGTCTCGGGCTGTATTAATAAAAAGGGATGAAGAGGTAGCACGACGTGCTCTCTGCCATTGTATCTGTGCTCTGCCACTGTATCTGGTCTCTGCCGTTGTATTCATGGTGCTGCTACTTCATTGCATCCTGAACTGAGTGGAACTCCACTACCAGAAACAGGCTCTAAATGCCTGCACGCAATTGGCCTGCACAGCCAGTGTGACATTGTGCTGAGACTGCACATCACATTGCATCCTGCCTGCCCCTCTGCAAGGCTTCTGATGAATCGAGAATCAAGAACCAGGTCAGAGACTGTGCCAGACTCCCAGCTTCCTGAGAAAAGAGCCTGGGAAAACTCCAAAGCCTCTAACAGCTTTGGGACCACCGACAGCAACCCCTCCATGTGCTCTGGGTACTGTCCGATAATATTTTGTGAGTAAATACTTCAAGCCTCTTGTATTAATTGCCTTCTGCCATAAGCAGAAAGGAGCTTCCTGTGTCCATTTAGTGGCTAAGCAGGATAATTAACCACAAGCTGTATAGTGACTGTAAAAACCTTCTCTTCCAGTAAAACGTTTGCATTTGCTGGTTACCTCTTAAAGTGTTCCAGTTTGGCCTCTTCCCTGTGTGTATAAATTTCCAAACCGTGCATTTCGAACCTTGTAAATAAGTTTTCTGGCGATATTTAATGTTAATAATCCATTTTCATAGTTACTAACAATCTCTGCCCGGATATCAAAATTTATATCAATTATTAATTTTGCATCATTCATCACAGTCCTTTACTCAGTTTCTTCCCCTACAACAAGAGCAGACAGCTCATAGTAAAGTCCCACTACCATCATTCTGCTGCCACTGTTACACAGTATCTGCCGCAAAGATTCAGATTACAGGGTATTTGTTACCAAGATTTTTCTTCACGCTGAAAAATTGAATGAAGTGTCTGATGATTAGTAAGACAGTACTTCGTCTGTGTAATCTTGAGCAATCAGCCTAGCTTCTCCATCATAGAATGGTAAGGTTGGAAGGGACCTCAAGGATCATCTAGTTCCAATCCCCTGCTATAGGCAGGGACACCTCCCACTAGCACAGGTTACTCAAGGCCTCGTCCAACCTGGCCTTGAACACCTCCAGGAAGGGAGCAGCCACAACCTCCCTGGGCAACCTGTGCCAGTGTCTCACCGCCCTCACTGGAAAGAACTTCCTCCTAACATCCAGTCTAAATCTCCCCTCTGACAGTTTAAACCCATTGCCCCTCATCCTGTCATTGCAAGACCTTGTAAATAGTCCCTCCCCAGCCTTCCTGTAGGCCCCCTTCAGATACTGGAAGGCTACTATAAGGTCTCCTCAAAGCCTTCTCTTCTCGAGGCTGAAGAGCCCCAACTCTCTCAGCCTGTCCTCATAGCAGAGCTGCTCCAGCCCTCTGATCATCTTTGTGGCTCTCCTTTGGACCCAATCCAACACTTCCATGTCCTTCCTGTGCTGGGGGCTCCAGAACTGCACACAGTACTCCAGATGGGGTCTGACAAGAGCAGAGTAAAGGGGGAGAATCATCTCCCTTTCCCTGTTGCCCATCATCATTTCCTCAAAGCCTTTGTTTTAGGAAGAGAGCTATGAATTAATTGTAAGTGGTGTAGGACGAAATGTATTATGCAAATATTAGATACTGTTATGAAAAAAAGGGTTATTTGCAGGTGAGCTTTATCTTCTTTCATTTGTGCCCATGGAATTGTGGTGAAAGCGAGAAATCTTTGTGAAATGCCACCTCCAACCAAGCTGCTTGTGTCTGCAGCGCAGTATGACAGTAGCCATTCATTAATGAAACCCACTTTTACCTTGGCAGTTTTCATTTTAAAACTCTGTGGTAACCACTGCTGTTTGCCTAAAGGAGGAAAGATGTGCTAAGCAATGAATAATTCAGAGGTGTAAATATGAAGGAAATAGATTGCACTTTAAAATATTTACAAAATGTTACTAGGGGTCTGTTAAAATTTTTTAGAGAAAAACACCTAGCAAGTTATAGATGAGAGGCTGAGGGAGCTGGGGTTGTTTAGCCTGGAAAAGAGGAGGCTCAGGGGTGACCTCATTACTGTCTACAACTATCTGAAGGGAGGTTGTAGCCAGGTGGAGGTTGGTCTTTTCTCCCAGGCAACCAGCAACAGAACAAGAGGACACAGTCTCTAGTTGTGCTGGGGGAGATCTAGGCTGGATATTAGGAGGAAAGCTCTTCACAGAGAGAGTGATTGGCATTGGAATGGGCTGCCCAGGAAGGTGGTGGAGTGGCCATCCCTGGAAGTTCAAGGAAAGACTGGATGAGGCACTTAGTGCCTTGGTCTAGTTGATTGGCTAGGGCTGGGTGATAGGTTGGACTGAGTAATCTTGGAGGTCTCTTCCAACCTGGTTGATTCTGTGATTCTATGATTATACTCACACTAAAAGTGGCGGAAAACCAAATCCTGTCACATGTGTACAGAGACACATGCACAAACCCTGCACACACTGTTTTTTAAAGAATGGGAAAATTTGAAAAGTACAGTTATGTCAGAAGGGATTTAAGAAGGGGAACACGGAAGGCAGCTCTGCTGAGAAGGACATGGGAGTGCTGGTGAAGCAATCCTCCTGTGAAAGAAGGATCCCCTCTGTAGAGAGGCAGGAAGAGTAACAACCTGTCCTTGGAGATACTAGGAAACTTCCAAGGAAACCAAAGAGGGTGATACTGTCAGGTCTCAGTGACGAAAATGTCTGCAATTTTCTAGGGGCTGGCAGAGCTCAGAAAGCCACCAAAACCTGCAGAACCAAGCAAAAAATTGTCTGTAAGGAGCAGTGTGAACAAGAGAGTATATCTACTCATTCCCTGTTGTTTAGCTCTTTCTCAAGATCCTAGTTGTTCCTAGTTTGTGTTCTAACAAATCTAAACTAACGGTCCAACATGCTTCAAATGCCTCACTCTAATGAAAGTTGTGGACAGCCACTCTTAAATCAATGACATTGTTTGGCACTGCCAGCTCCTTCGGTGTGACCTGAATTTGCCAAGCACCTGCCAAATCCAAGATGAAGAATGAGCTGGTAGAACACCAGCATGGATCACCATACCAACCTGGGATAGTGTGTTTAACCTAACACTGTGAAGAAGCATTTAAACAGACCCAGTATTTGGTGCTCTGCAACACAACTTCAGATTTATTTTTTTTTCCATGACTGGGCATCACAAACAACTTTGAGAGCAAAATTCTGCAGGACATGCATAGAGATTTCGTATTTGAGATCATGTATCTCCTAAGCAAAATACAGTTGTGACTAGAAATTAAGATCAACTCCACCAGATTTTCAACCTCAAAACCAGTCAGTGGCTTGTCAGTAGCTGGGAAAAACAAACAGGTTCGATTTTTGTAAGTGGTAACAATTTTTTCTGCTGGATTTACATGATTTATCTCATGACGTTCCCCTGGAGTTTGTTTAGGGTCTTATTTTCTTGTTTATACTGTGAAAAGACAATGGAAAGTTGGAAAAACATACTGATTTTTTTTCAGATTAGTCAACACACCAGACATTCCTTTGTGATTTTGTTCAAATTTATAACAAAATGTAACTGTTACACCCTAGACAGTGTTTTCATTCTTTTTGTATTCTCTGAAATTAAAAAAAAAACTAATAAAGAGATTCTGTGAGTTAGGAAATAGAACAGATTATTCTGAAGAAGGTCTAAATTAATTACTGGGGAGGTGATGATGCATGTACGGAGGTTCTTCAGGAGTATTTCACCTGGTTCTTGTTAGCAGAATGCAGAGAATTGCAACAAATCCATGGAATTCTTGCTCCTTGGGTGAGCTGGAAGATCATTTCCATTTAACAATGTTGGTATCATTTCCAACTTCCACCCATCTATTTATTCTTTCAGTAAACTGTTTCATGAATAGAAGGACTCATGAAATCTGATCTCCACTGAATTTGTGTGCTGTGTGTAGTGTACATCTCCACTGCAGTGATGATGACAGCACATCCAAGTACTAGTTATTGCCATCAGAACACCCCAAACATTTGATGGAAGCATCAAATACAATATGGTACCACTGGATTCTTTCTGTATTTGCAGCCTCAATCTTTCATTCCTGAAAAGGTTTCATAAATAACAGTGAGGACTTACATTGCTTTTACACAGCTTCTAACTACTATATATTCTCTGGTCTTGTGGCAAGTTTTGTGTCAGCAGGACAAACAGGTGTCACACCACTGACCTCACAGCATAAGATTTTTCTTAAAGCACTGATTTTGATCCTCAGCCTTTAGCAAGCTGTTAAGTTTTGTGAAACCTGTAACATCTGCAGTGGCTCCTGCCTCAGAGCAGTTCAAAATGCAGGAGAGGTGGAGGTATCACAGTATCACAGTATTACCAAGGTTGGAAGAGACCTCAAAGATCATCAAGTCCAACCCATTACCACAGACTTCAAGACTAGACCATGGCACCAAGTGCCACGTCCAAACCCACCTTGAACACCTCCAGGGACAGTGACTCCACCACCTCCCTGGGCAGCACATTCCAGTACTGAGTGACTGCAGTCAGGTACTGCAATTCATTAATACAGGACTAATTCTACTGGATTACAGAAATTTTCTTTGCTTGGGAAATCATTAAAAAAAAGGGAAAAAGAAAGAGGGAGAGAAAACCCAAACACTTAATACATTATGATAACATTTAAAAATGGAACATCTCCTGGAACAACACGGATGGCTTTGAGGACCCAGGGGAAGCCCTTTGCTGTCTCTGTCTAAATGACTGCAGTGATAAGCGACAGGAAGCCTGTGTCTGAGCTTTCCAGCTGGTGAGCTGTGGGAAGTCTCTCTAATGCTACACAGATGCTCCAATTCAAGCAGGAGTACAGCCTTAAATTATGAGGTTTGACAATAAATTCAGCTGTCATACATTTGCTACTAAAAGAAGAACTATTTTTAAGAAAGATGTAAGTTAAACACTACAAGAATATCCTTTAAAAGCTAAGACTGTGTGGATTACTGAAGTGGGAGTACTTTCAAGATATGCTTAATACATGTCTAATTAATTTAAAGCCTTCGATGTCACTATGACCCAAAATCAACTTACATTGTATTTGTCAAAGTTGTTGTTAGACTCTTTACATGGTGGAACAATCATTTCTGAAAGCCTGACTGTTTTTCAGCACTTAAATACATGAGTCTCTTACTCAGATTACTTGAGCCTGGAGGCCTGGACTCCCCAGGGCCTCACTCTACAAAATCAGGACCACCCAGCATCCCATATTACACATAAACAAGCACACACTTGCACACAAAGAACTCATACAGAGTAATGTTTTCCATTTGCTACCCAGAAGCAGAAAGCAGTCCATTAAGAGATGGGGAAGATCTGCTGACAGGTTGCCCTTCCTGGGCCCTTCCAAAGGGCCAAGCGGATGGAGAGTATTCAGGTCTCCTGGTATTGCAGAAGTCGCCACTGGGTTTACAGCATGGCAACCTAACATCCCAGCCATCTGCAGCCTGGATGACGTGCCTGGATGGGCATCCACAACCCAAAGCACTACTGGCTTAACACAATGGGTAGACAACCCAAACACGGTTAGAGGGTTAGAGCCACAAACTGGTTACTGTGGAGCACACCACAGCTACGGCTTAAGCCAAGCAATGACAACAGCGGAGAGCTGCTGGTCCACAAATGCTATCCTTCCCCCAGTCCAGATCAGATAAGACACCATGTCACCAGTTAATGATATGGACAAGTGTTCTCAGACTATACTTCAGACAAACAGCATCTGACAACTGCTACTAGCCTTCAAGAGAGAAGTTCTCTTTATTTATTGCTGTCCCTTCTGTAAAAATGTAATTGTTTGCGCATCAAGCAGTTTTGAAAATAGAACAATTTACATACGGTCTCCTCTAACAGGGCTTAGGAACAATCCAGGAACACTTGATACAATTCAGTCACTTGATAGGATTCAGTCACAATATGGAACACAGAGAAAATAGCCACAATTAAGAAGATACCCGATATCTAGCAAGAACAATGACAATGATGACTTTCTGAAAGCTGTGTAGGTGCAACTACGTCAGAGTTAAAAAATGAGAGTGCTAAAAGGTAGCAAACACCTCAGAAACAAAGTAAGAAACAAAGCTGAACTGTCAAAGCTCTTCAGTTTGTACAGCCCTTAGCAGGACGAGCCTGAGCCTGGTTGTTCTCCTTTTTTCACCACTGCAATAAAAGTGCAGGACAATTCAATCTATTTAGAACATCAAGCCCTGGCTTTAGGGAGATCACTTAAGAACAAAATAACAGCCCTATTGTCAGACAAGATATCCATCTAACCCATTTTTTCCCCTTCACTGGTGATCAGCAGCAGAGGCTGAGGACAGACATAGAGCAAAACAGAGAAAAACCTCTCCTCCTCTGGTGGCTTTTACAGCCTCAAAAGTATGGTGGTTTGGGGGTTTCTGAGTCCAAGGTGCTTTCTGTGTGCAAAGTAGCCCTTGGTGGCTTTCTCCTCAATGGACTTTTCCAGTCTTTTCTTGTGCCTACATAACCTTTCGGTACCCACTATGCCAGTGCCACACTTTAGCTTCTCTTTTTTTCTCCATTCCCACATTTTTTTCATTTCTGAAGATCTTCCCATTTCAGTGTGCCATCAACATGCCTCTGATGAGGCAAACATATGCAATCAGACTCAATGGAAGATTGCTGAAAACAGAGGCAGGCTGGCAGCCATTGTGCAAGCCCATCCAGGCAGTTCTGCTGCTGGGGCCACCACATTCTGCCCTGGCCGTCAGCTGCACAAGTATGGTGCTGCTTCGCTTGTCACTCTGCCTGCTACTGCTCAACCATTTCCCAGAGTTTGCCATTCCCTGGCCCTACTGCCTCCCTGCCCTCCTGCTTCCCATCTTTCTTCAGTGGATATATTTTTCTGACACTGAGATCAGTCCAAATGCCTCAGTTCAGAGGATGTGATGGCATGATTCCTAGGAAAGTAACAGGCCACCTTTGGGAAGTGAATCATAGAATCATTTAGGTTGGAAAAGACCTTTAAGAGTCTAACTGTTAACCTGACACTGCCAAGTCCACCACTTAACTGTGCACCTCAGAACCACATTTACACATCTTTAAAATACCTCCAGGGATGGTAACTCAAACACTTCCTAGGGCATCCTGTTTGAGTGAAGAAACTGTTTCAGTGAAGAAACTTCTCCTGAAGTCCAATATAAACCTCTCCTGGAGCAACTTGAGGCCATTTCCTCTTATCCTATCACTGAAAAACACCTCAAATTAGTAGCTAAACTGCATCGTGGCATTTCCAAAGATCTCTGCCAAAGTGCACAGTCAGACAACGCACACATGATGCTGAAGTGTTTGATTTATACAGTCAACTCCTACTTACATTTTAATCCCCATGCTCTGTTTCTTCTCTTCTCTGAGAAAAGATCCTTTGCTCCCAGTCAATTGGGACAAGTCCAATACAAAGATCAAGCCTCAATGACTAGGAAAGTCTTTTGAAAGAGAAGGTGGGTGGTCTTCCTCGACTTTCTTTTTTCCTTTCTCTTCTTCAGCTCTCTTGGTGTGAAAGCATATGTGTGTCACGGAGGGGTGCTGAGTGTAAGGGATGAGTCATTTGCTTGCCTTGCCGAGCCCTGATCCATGCAGTTTCAGTCAGAGAGAAGAAAAACAGACCTTTGCTTTGGAAATGGCCTGGGATCCAGCCAGCCTGAGTGGAATCACATAGATCACCTGGATACGCAGAGCACATTGCAGAGAAATGTATTTCTTGTAGGTCCCAAGTTCCTTATTGATGTTCATCAGCAACTGCCTCAGGAAGTTTTGTTGTAAAGCCTCTGCCTCCAAGAAAAATTGTTTGTAAAGGCAACTAAATTCAGGCTCAGCCTAGTATTCCTTTTTAATGAATTTTGCATTACGTTAATTGTTTTTCTTTTTTCAGCAATAACGCATACTATACATTTTCAAGTTGCCAGGTTCCCCGATGCAGCCGACGAGATCCACTGGCAATTTACTCCTATGGCCACTAGAGGTCAGCCACCATCCTGACAACGCAGCACAAAGGCAGCGCAAAACCCACGGCTACAGCCTTAGCGATGACATCTTCTGAGAAACCAAATTAAGCCTAAAAGAAGTCTTGAGATCTTACTTTACCTGATGTGGAGTTTGGCCTAGGAACAAACACAGGATTATTTGTTTTCCTGCTGGGTGGTCAAATCCTATTCCTACTACTTACTTCTATCTGTGGATGTATCATCATTGATAACATTGGGAAAATGTATAGAGGAAACTTCAGAATAGTCTGCTTGCCCAGATAACTGGATAAGAAAGGAATAAAAGTGGCAACAAATACTAGAGAGTAAGCTATTTTCAATGAAGTTAAATTCAGCATTTGTTGAAGTGAGACAAGTATGCTGGAAATGCTGCTTTAGTTTAGAAGTACACTGTAAACTTGTAATTTTGTGAAGAAAACAGGAATCATTTAATGAACTGATATCAGATGCCTTATATGAACAACAAGGTAAAAGAAAAACTTTTTTTTGGTGGAAAAAGAAAGCCACAACAAACCACATTCATCTGTCCAATCTCTTTGATCCATCAACACATGAAATTACCAGCCTGACTGCTGGTTTTTGCTGGGACAGAGTTAATTTTCTTCACAGTAGCTGGTATGGTGCTGTGTTTAAACTGTTGGGTAATAGGTTGGACTTGATAATCTCGAAGGTCTTTTCCAACCTGGTTAATTCTGTGATTCTGTTTTGGATTTGTGCTGGAAATGGTGTTGATAACGTAAGGATGTTTTAGTCACTACTGAGCAGGGCTTGCACAGAGTCAAGGCCTTTTTTTTTTTTTTTTCCCTGTTTTTTTCTTCTCACATCCCACCAGTGAGTGGTGGACTGGGGGTGAACAATGGGCTAGGGGGCTGGGGTGCACCAGAAATCAGAAGGGAACACAGCTGAGACAGCTAACCCCAACTGACCAAAGGGATATCCCATACCATACGCCATCATGCTCAGCACATAAAGCTGAGGTATGAAGAAAGAAGTGGGGGGACATTCAGAATTAGGGAATTTTGCCTTCCCAAGTAGCCCATCATGCATGATGGAGCCTTGCTTTCCTGGAGATGGCTGAGCACTTGTCTGTCAATGGAAAGCAGTGAATTAATTCCTTGTTTTGCATTGCTTGTGTGTACAGGTTTTGCATTATCTGTTAATCTGTCTTTATCTCAATTTAAGAGTTTTCCCACTTTTATGATTCTGTTCCCGTCCCACTGGGCAGGGATTGAGCAAACAATGGTGTGGATTGCTGGCTAAGGTTAAACAATGTCACTAGCTTTGCTGATTTGCGCAGGGCTCCTTTTCTGTGCTTCAGCACAAAATGCTCCGGTGATAACTGAGACCACAGCCCAGTACTGTGCACTGTCATGAAGGAACAAGTATGTTGCCATAGGTCAGCGAGTGGCTTTTATTTTTGGAAAGCAAAATTGTCAGGAAGCTACAAGCTTTATTTCACTGCTGCACAGTCATCAAAGTCTTAGACTAGAACAACAATGAGTAGCAACACCATAAAAGACAAATGTGACCTATAATGTAGTTAGTGGGAAGTACAGAAATGCCTGCAGTGAGGTTGTGATGCGGCTGCTGAACTTTCCTTGCCCCATCTATCTATAACTGCTTCACTGCTGCCCTTGCCTCTGCACATAGCAGTGGCCAGACATTTCCCTACACTTGTTTCTATAGGTAATGACAGGATGGGACCCCAAAGTATGAGTGACTACCTTTAAATAGGATGCCAACTATTAGGATCAACTGTCTTTAAAATTGCAAGTGTATGCCATGATGTAAAGGGCCTTTTGAGGATAATGGGTGCCCCAGTCCAGTGGGAGAAATCCATAACCCTGAACTCAGCTTTTTCATCATCATTTTGCTATGTGGGAAAAGCCATTTTGGCAGCTCCACTGAATACACCAATGTCTCCTTCACCAGGCACAAAGGAGACCCTGAAGGTTACTTTCTGGTTCTGTGCATCTGACATTTAGTAAAGATGAAACACACAAACAAGAGTAAAACAAAGCACCAGACCATCAAACCTCTTCTCATAATAATAGTCTGCACAAGTGAATTTTTTTGTAGGGAGTATGCATTCACAGATATTTGATACTGATATACTCAGCTGTGGCCACACAGAGTGGTTGTACAACAAACAGTGCAAAATTCTCCAATGGTATTTATTTTCAATGACTTACAAATATCTCTCAACTTGTCTACAGGTAAAGTACTGGTCTCTGAAACCTTGTAACAGTTTCTGGGTTTGTGTGGTATGGGACATTCACACCCAATCTGAATTAGCAAAACATGACCTTCAGGGTCCCAAAATAATATACCCTGAAACCCTCTGACCAGTGAAGTGACCAAAGGAGAGGTCAAATCATGGAGAAAAAAAAAAGAACTTGTACTCAGTTCTCACATTTGCCACTGACATTTTGTGACCACAAGTAGTTCCACAAAAATGAAATTCCTCTACCCTAAAAAAAACCCCAGCTCTCCGTATTTGAACCAATGACTCCACAATTTCTTTATAATCAGCAGAGAAGAAAACACACCTGCAGAGTCTCTCTTCTAGGAAGATCTGAATCACTTTCAAGAGGTGCCTATACATCTTTGCTGATTAAAAAAGAAGCCTCAGTTGAGTGCTGCAGACTGTTGAAATCCAACTTTGAGATGTCTAATCAGGGTAGATGAATCCCAAATCTAATCTGCTTGGACCTTTAATTTCTCATTTGCAAAATACTACAATGAACCATAATAAAAGTAATGCTAATTATACTATTTAATGCAGAGACAACAGAACTTAGCTCTATTCAACTGCAAAATGCCATATGATCCAGCAGTGCATGCAGTATTATAATATTTGATTTTATTGTTTTGGTAAGCAACAAAATGTCTAAAAGGCAGTCAAGTGCCAGTAAAAGAGAATAAATCATAGAATCATAGAATGGTAAGGTGGGAAGGAGACCTCAAGGATCATCTAGTTCCACCCTCCTGCCATAGGCAGGGACACCTCCCACTAGCACAGGTCACTCAAGGCCTCGTCCATCCTGGCCTTGAACCCCTCCAGGGAGGGAGCAGCCACAACCTCCCTGGGCAACGTGCTCCAGTGCCTCACCACCCTCACTGGAAAGAACTTCCTCCTAACATCCAGTCTAAATCTCCCCTCTGCCAGTTTAAACCCATTGCCCCTTGTCCTGTCATTGCAAGACCTTATAAATAGTCCCTCCTCAGCCTTCCTGTAGGCCCTCCTTCAGATACTGGAAGGCTACTCTAAGGTCTCCTGGAAGCCTTCTCTTCTCCAGGCTGAAGAGCCCCAACTCTCTCAATGCATACTTCTGATACTGTGATTTGAAGCTCAGTTGGTTATCACCGAGTGGTGCGCAGTAATATGTCAAAGAGCAACAGCTACAGACTGGAACACAGAAGGTTTCACCTCAACATGAGGAGAAACTTTACAGTCAGGGTGAGGGAGCACTGGAACAGGCTGCCCAGAGAGGTTGTGGAGTCTCCTTCTCTGGAGACTTTCAAAACCCACCTGGATGCATTCCTGTGTGACCTGCACTAGATTCTACAGTCCTGCTCTGGCAGCGGGGGTTGGACTTGATGATCTATGGAGGTCTCTTCCAACCCCTAACATGCTGCGATCCTGTGATGCGTTCCTGTGCGAACTACCCTAGGGGACTCTGCCTTGGCAGGGAGGCTGGGCTTGATGATCTCTGGAGGTCCCTTCCAATCTCTAAGGTTCTGTGACTCTGTGAGTATCATTTACCATCAGAAGGCTCTCCACCAACCAAGGGCATGCTTAGCTCCTTAGCACACGCTTAGATAGAAATGTCTGAGTAAATTATTGATGGGACTTCTTGGGTACTGCTGCTTACAATTCAGTGTTGCCTAAAGTTTATTAAGATTATAACCTGAGAATGGACATTCAAATTGCTATGCTTCCATGGGAAGCATGGATCTGATCATGGATCAGGTCAGTATAGATCTGACTCACCTGATACAGTGGGTCAGATCAATGCTACAGCTGGGTTTGTCTGCAACTATAAAAATGCACAATTTCAGGGCCTGAAAAGATAAGAGAGCTGTGCTATGACAGTACATTAAGAACCCACTTATTATGAGTGGTTTTATGTCAGTTTTAGCATCACAGATTTGCTAACTTCTATTCATACATGTGTACTATAGACTCAGAGAAAATGCCACGTCTTCAGAGGATACTGGCATCACATAACTTGGTGTTAAAAATTTACAGGAACTTACTATCTGGAAAAGTCAAAATCTTTCATCAGCTCTTCTGTCTGACCAAAGCCTGCTTGTTTCATGTAAGAAAGCTCCTGAAACAGAAGTTTTAGCAAGCCTTCAAAGTTCCTCATGTTATCAATCACAAGTGGCAGGAGCTGAGCTTTACCCTAAAGACACAATCTTCCCTAAATCTAAGATGTTTCCTGGATTCATTATTTTAAAGCATGAAGCCATTAGGTGAAATCACAGCATACAGTTTCATTTAATGCCTCTTCTTTTAACTACAAAATATTAAGTAGCCAAACTGAAGCTGTAAAAGTCTCAAAATTGAAGACTATAAAAGTAGGCACAATGTATGGAACAGGCCACTTGTAACTGACCAGTTTGACTCAAAGAGATGGAATTGTTGATGAACAACATCAAGCTTTTTTGGGGCAGGGAGGGGGAGGGAAAAGATAGAACGAAAAGAGCAGCCACTTATTTCCATATTTTGGAAAAGCACAATTGATTTTCCATCCATGAGGAAGATACATTGCATGATTAGATGTAAGAGATTAAACTACATTAATTGGATGTTACATGATTAAAAAAATAAGCAAAAAGTGTGCATTTGCAATAATCTGCTTGATTAAATGGGACTAGTTTTGGAAAGAGGAAGTAAGCAATTTCCCTTCTTATTGTAGTCTTACTGAAATGAGTATGAACCACAGAATGCCAGGTTGGAAGGGACCCCAAGGACCATCTGGTTCAAGCTTTCTAGGTGAGAGTGTAGTTTAAATGAGACAGCCCAGCACCCTGTCAAGCTGTGTATTAAAACTACCCAATGTAGGGGAATCCACTACTTCCCTTGGAGCATGTCGTGGTAGGCCTAAACAGGCCAAATTAGGCTTGTGAATGTCCTGGTTTATGCAGACATGTTTTTCTGCTCTCTCTCCTTCTGTTTTGGGGAGAGCAACTGCGGGAAAAGGGACAAAGGACCTGGTGCCACTAAGTCTGGGGTCCGGGGTCTGTCCATCACCTGCGGTAAATAGGGTGCACACCATTGCCTTGTGCAGGGCCTGTGATCTGCCCAAAAAAGGATAAAGCAAGCCTATGGCTTCACCCAATATGGCCAAATCTTGGCTAACTGCCATTTGATTGGCTATCTCGTGTCCAAAGGTCCAATTGATCTTTGGGCTGTATTAATAAAAGGAGCAGGGAACACGGGGTGCGTGCCTTCCGCCATTACAGGTGCCTGCTTGCATCCTGCCTGCTGCCTCCACGCATTCGCCAGCGTGATACCGTGAGACGTCCTGCCTGTAAGAGCCTGCTTCCAACCTCCCTGCCAGAGCAGGATCATCTATAGCAGATCACACAGGAATGCGTCCAGGTGGGTTTTGAATATCTCCAGAGTGGGAGACTCCACAACCCCTCTGGGCAGCCTGTTTCAGTCTTCTGTCATCCTCACAGTGAACAAAATCCTCCCCATGTTTAAATGTAACTTCCTATGCCTCAGCTTCCACTCACTGCCCTTTGTCCTGTCATTGGGCATCACCCAGCTGAGCCTGGCTCCATCCTCCTGGCACTCACCCTTTACATATTTATAAACATTGATGATGTCACCTCTCAGTCTCCTCTTCTCCAAGCTAAAGAGCCTCAGCTCCCTCAGTCTCTCCTTGTAAGAGAGATGTTCCATTCCCTTAATCATCTTTGTGGCTCTGTGCTGGACTCTCTCAAGCAATTCTATGTCCTTCTTGAATGGGGGGCCCAGAACTGGACACAGTACTTCAGATGTAGCTTCACCAGGGCAGAGTACAGGGACAGAAGAACCTCTCTCGACCTACTAACCACAGCCCTTAGATGACTGTTTGTTGGATTTTTTTGTTTGTTTGTTTTCTGGATCTCTATTTCTACAAAATGATAGACTAAAGAGGAAAGACTTCTCATAGCTGGGATATTTATTCAACTCCCTATCCCATGCAGCTCCTCTGGTGCTAAACAGTATGTGAGCTCATACTTTCGCCTTTCTCTCTGTCTAAACACTTAGAGGGGTAGCTTTCCCTCTACACAGATGTTTACTTTCAGGAAACTTGTAGGAATTTAGTTCTTAACTCCCTGTCAGATTCAGAGTTCAAAGGAACTAGAACTGCATTAGCCATGTTTATATAGGAAGCCAGGCCAATGGGAATGGACATGGCCTCAAGTATTCCTTCTCTCCTCAGCCCCTCTGCTATTTCAGGAGGACATCCTCTTTCTATCCACAGAAACAATAACTCTCTCTCCTCTCTAGCTGCAAGGAGAACTGATACAAATGAGAACATAAATAAATCATTAGATACACAAAGTGAACTATAAACAAGAACTATAAACACCCCAAAACATCTAAGCCAACAATGAAGCATTTTGCTTTTTATGTCATCCAGATTGATGCACACTAATAGGTAAGTAATTCAAAGTCATAATTTCTAAGCTATGTGTTCATTATTAAGAACTGATTAAGAATATGATATTAAAAGACACAGATTGTTGGAAGGTCCAGGACATCTGATGTGACACTCTGGGTTTAGAGAATCATAGAATCATAGAATGGTAAGGTTGGAAGGAACCTCAAGGATCATCTAGTTCCAACCCCCCGCCATAGGCAGGGACATCTCCCACTAGTACAGGTCACTCAAGGCCTCGTCCAACCTGGCCTTGAACACCTCCAGGGAGGGAGCAGCCACAACCTCCCTGGGCAACCTGTTCCAGTGCCTCACCACCCTCACTGGAAAGAACTTCCTCCTAACATCCAGTCTAAATTTCCCCTCTGCCAGTTTAAACCCATTGCCCCTTGTCCTGTCATTACAAGACCTTGTAGATAGTCCCTCCCCAGCCTTCCTGCAGGCCCCCATTCAGATACTGGAAGGCTACTCTAAGGTCTCCTTGAAGCCTTCTCTTCTCCAGGCTGAGCATAGTTTGTACAAGAGCATAGTCTTATGCTTACATTGTACCAAATGCTATTTAAGTAGCTAATGTTGCAGTGTGGATGTGACATAGGAAAGAAAATTACAGGTCAGTGTGTGCTGAGTTCATGAATTGCGTAAGATCATCTGAAGCATGGGAACCTAAACAAATCTTCAAAAGCTTATAGTGCAAGGCACTCATTTTGTAGCAAAAAAAAAAAAAACCACCAAAACAACAAAACACAAACCCCAACAAAACCCCCAAACAAAACCATCAAAACAAAACCTAAACAAACAACAAAACAAACATGCAAACAAAAAAACCCCGACCAAACCAGACCAAACCAAACAAGTTTCACTAAAGAAAGTGGGTCACATACTAAATGAATGCTTCCAGAAAGGGAGCATTCTTTCCAAAGTGATAATATTAGAATCATAGAATGGTTTAGGTTGGAAGGGACCTCAAAGATCATCTAGTTCCAACCCCCCACCATAGGCAGGGACACCTCCCACTAGAACAGGTTGCTCAAGGCCTTATCCAACTTAGCCTTGAACACCTCCAGGGAGGGAGCAGCCACAACCCCTCTGGGCAACCTGCTCCAGTGTCTCACTACCCGCACTGTAAAGAATTTCTTCCTAACATCTAGTTTAAATCTCTCTTCTGCCAGGTTAAACCCATTACCCCTCATCCTGTCATTACAAGACCTTGTAAATAGTCCCTCCCCAGCCTTCCTGTAGGTCTTCTTTTGATACTGGAAGGCCACTACAAGGTCTCCTCAAAGCCCTCTCTTCTCCAGGCTGAAGAGCCCCAACTCTCGTAGCCTGTCCTCACAGCAGAGCTGCTCCAGCCCTCTGATCATCTTTGTGGCCCTCCTCTGGACTCACTCCAATAGTTCAATGACCTCCTTGTGTTGGGGGCTCCAGAACTGTATGCAGTACTCTAGGTGGGGTCTGACGAGAGCAGAGTAAAGGGGCAGAATCACTTCCCTTGCCCTGCTGGTATTCTCACTAGCATGAATATCAGACAGTATGTATTCAATTTAACCACAAAAAATAGCAACCTCCCTATTTTCAGAGAAAAAAGGGCCATGTCTTTGGAAAACTGCAACTGAAGTGAGTGTGGATTATTCTAAAATAAACACTATTCAAGAAGCACTGTTTAAGGCAGACTGTGTAAACCATGATCAGTGAAAAATCACTACTTTAGGAAACCCGAGATTATTGAAATGATTAGTTGAGGCAAATGATTGACTTTCACTTCTCATGCAATCAGAAATATATTGTTCTGAAAAAATTGCTATCAAATACATTTGTTGTGAACTAGACATGAAGAAAGTAGAGACTGTTCCAAGCTTGCAGCTCAATATTAGACCTAAAAATGTCTCTGATGAAGCTTCAGACAGACATCTTGACTCAAAAGTCAGGAAGTCCAGCACGGCAAACAATGAAACTCTAAGATGGTGAGATATGGATTTGATGGGTGGACTGCTTGGTGGATAAGGAATTGGCTGTATGCTGACATACAGAAGGTAGTGGTAAATGACTTGATGTCCAGATGGAGATGGGTGACAAGTGGTGCCCCTCAGGAGTTCATGCTGGGACTAGTGCTCTTTAATATCTTCATCAATGATATAGACACTGGAATTGAGCAGCAGGTTTGCAGATGACACCAAGCTGAGTGGTGCAGTTGATACGGCAGAGGGAAGGGATGGCATCTAGAGGACACTGGACAAGCTGAAGAAGTGAGTCCAGGTGAACCTTAGGTTCAACAAGGCCAAGAGCAAGCTGGTGTACCTGGCTCAGGACAATTATCATTATCAATACTGCTTGGGGGGTGATGTTATAGAAAGCAGCCCTGCAGAAAAGGACTTGGGGATACTGGTGGACAAGATGCTGGACGTGAGCCGGCAATGAACACTTGCAGTCCAGAACACAAATCACATCCTGGGCTGCATCAAAAGAAGCATGGTCAGCAGATCCAGGGAAGTGATCTGCCACTCTGCTTTGGTGAGACTTCACCTGGAGTACCATTTCCAGCTCTGGGGCCCTCAACACAAGAAGGGCATGGACCTCTAGAAGTCTCTTCCAGCCCAATGCATTCTATGGCTCTATGTCATGTCCAGTTCTAAAACTGAAAGATGACAGAATGCCAAACAGAAGAAAAATGAACAGTAGATGCACTTTGCAGTTCAGTTCTTACTACACGACCTTTCATATGCCATTTTACTTGGATCCAACTTGCTAAGCAAATGTTTAAAGCCACCTAGATTGGCCTCAGGCATGATACAGATCCTTTATACGCCCCTCACCTCCCCCCAGACCTCAACATTGTGCTGTAGGACCTGAAGCAGGCATACACATTTCTTCATTCAGCTGATTGGCTGCTTGCCGTAACTAGAGAGCAGGTAACATCAAAGTGCCATCAAAAGTCTGCAGCCATTGCAGGGCAATTTGCCTGTAGTTACCAGGGTCTTTAACAATTGGATCTGGCAGAAAACCCTCACATCTAATGATCAATTGCACCTTGAGGACTGATCAGTTACCTAAGGCAGGACAGTTATGAGATTTCAGGTCACCATCCATGGTGAATTCATTTGCACTGACACCTTTAATTCTTTTTAGGAAAGAGGCTGTCCTGCCTACATATCAGAAACCACATAACCAGCTACATACTGAAGGCAGTGATGACTGAGAGGGTGTACAGGGGAATCCTTTCTAGCTGCTTAACTACTGCAGGCAAGGGTTAAAGCCTTGTGTGTCATGGGGCTAATGAAGAGTGTGGTTAATTGGGGATTACAGCTGGCAATGCAGGAACATTGTACTTTAGTGGGCAATGGAGAGAACTTCAAATGGCAGAAAGTACGCCTATAGGCCCCCAGTCTAAGCCATCCCCTCCTGCTTTCCCTTTCCCCTAAGCATTCCCACTTGCTAACAGGACCCAAAATTTCTCACAGAAGATGGGCTACAATACTTTATTTAAAGATATATATATTAAAAAGATACCTTATCCAAGTGTTGGTAAGTTGGCCTCTTCAAAGAACAATGCAAACGCCACATTGTCTAGCCACTATTTTATCTCTACCATGTATTTTACTCCCTTTGCTTCCCACCTCCCTTTGCCTCCCTTTGCTGGCCCCAAACAAATCTCACAGCTAAGACTTCTGTTGTTACCTGTTTCCCACTTCTGGCATGTACAGTATCTAATTTGTTTGTTGGCTTGAATAATTTACACATCTGCACAGCCAGGATCTAAGAGCAAGGTTTTTATGCAAGGTCGTAGGCAGGCAACGATGAGACATCCTCTTTGATCCAAGTCACTTTGTGTCTAGTGACTCATTGCCATGACTCCTTCACTCTTGTTTGATTTCTTAAATCATGCACAAGGTTCAAAGCAGTGGTAAACTTTCCAGGGCAGGGAGTCAGGAGCTCAGAGCCTTCCAAACTGAGTAAATAGCTGTGTAGACATCATCAATATTTAGCAGCCTAAAATCTCGGAACAAGCAGGTTTCAGACAAAAGCTAATGTTGTGACAACAGAGAAACACAGCAAGTAAATCTTCTCTGAAGTTAATACTATCACTCCTGAACCCAGCACCTGTTCCTGACACAGCACTGCAGAGTCACTAACAGCAGAAGAGGAATACAAAACTAACGTCTATTTACTTTTCAAGGAGGCTGGAAAGCTCAGAGTAAAGACAAGGCATTTTCAAAAGAGGTTTGGGATATAACCTCACTTGAGTCACCTTCTGAGAGTGTGCCCTTGCGCTGACCCAGCTCCACAGTTCCCCTGACTGTAGGCTGTGAGGCTGTATGTACACATCAGTGCAACACACTTTTGCAAAAACTGGTGCAGCAGGTGCTTAGACAACTCCAAAAAAAGTCCCATTCTGTCTCCTGACCCCTTAGGTTGAAATGCAACATTGCAGGCTTAAATGCATCCATGTTTTCCCATGACTTGGTACATCTTGCTGGATGCTGGGGGAGAAGGAGAGAGGCCAAGGGCCCTGATTTATGGTGCCTGGAGAACACTACCACTGCCACAGTGCCACCATAAGCTGCCCTGAAGCTCCAAGCCTGTGTGATCATCTGATTATTGCAGAGGTATTTGTGCTCCTTACTTGTGCTTAGCTACTTGCAGGGAACTAGTAGAGAGAGTTCATCAGAGATGACTACAAGGATGATCAAGAGACTGGAGCATTTCTCTTACAAGGATGGACTGAGGGACCCGGGTGCCGCTTAGTCATGAGAACAGAAGGCTGAGAGGGGACCTTATCAATGTCTACAAACATCTGAAGGGTGGCTGTCAGGAGAATGGAGGTAGTCTCTTTTTAGTGATACCCAGTGACAGGATGAGGGGCAATGGGCATAAACTCCATTACAGGAAATTTCATCTCAATGTGAGAAAAAACTTTTTTACTGAGTGTGACGAAGCACTGGAACAGGCTTCCCTGGGAGGTTGTGGAGTCTCCTTCTCTGGAGATCTTCAAAGCCTGCCTGGACGCATTTGTGTGTGACCTGCCCTAAGTGGTCCTGCTTTGCAGGGTGGGTTGAACTCAATGATCTCTAGAGGTTGCTTCCAACCCTTAGCATCCTATGATTCTCTGAAGATTGCTGTCTTGCACTTATCAATATCTTAGTAGAATGAATTGACGTTCACAGTGCAGTATTACTTCTCCAGAAAGTGGAGAAATCATCAGATACTCCATTTGATCAGCAAATCAGCAAAGTCCTTAGAACTGAAATGAAGGTCAAGTGATAATTCTTCATCAAGCCAGGCACCTGTCCAAAGCACACAGAGAAGGCATGTAGTCACAAAGGGAGGTGTATTCCTCTTGAAGATACAACATCAAAAATTGAACTGCATCTTCTCCTAAATATGGAAGATAATGATTCATCTTCTACTGGGGAATCTAGCCTCAGGCCTAGAAAGGGTGGGGTTTGTTCAATTACTCTAGAATGGACTAGTGATAGAACTAGGGGGAATGGATCCAAGCTAGAGAAGGTAGACTCAGATTAGATGTTAGGAAGAAGTTCTTCACCATAAGGGTGGTGAGACACTAGAACAGGTATCCCAGAGAGGTGGTGGAAGCCCCATCCCTGGATGTGGCTCTGAGCAACCTGATCTAGTGGAAAGTGTCCCTGTCCATGGCAGAGGGGTTAGAACTAGATGATCCTTGAAGTCCCTTCCAACCCTGACAATTCTGTGATTTTGTGACTAAACAGGCATTGCTCTGATGAGTAACTCAGAGATGACTTCAGGCTGGCAGATACCCACGCCTCAAAGGCTCAAAGGCTTTTAGTAGGCTCATTTCAGACAGTGTTTAGGATCAAGGCATGTGCAATGCAAAACTTGTCTGTGGAAGCAGAGTGCTGAAGACAATAAATAGCTCCCAGGCCTGCACTGCCACTGGGAAGAGGATTCAAGTTGGCCAGGGCAATACTGAGAACGGGGAAAAAGGCTCCTTACCTTTTCTGCTCCCCCCACCAGGTTCAACAAGGCTCTTCCCTCAGTCACTGTCCCAGTGGGCCCTGCCCAGATTCAATTGTCTATCTCTTTCCTGCAGTTGATCCTAGCCCTTAAGGCAGCAAAACTCCCTAATTGATGCCCTGTAGTACCTTGAGATGGCTCTTTCCCCAGAGCTCTCCTGCCTTAGATAAGACAAACTGAAGCCCAAATTGCGTGACCAGATCATATTACATGATGCAAATAAAACTTCACATTTGGGAGGTTAAATGCTCAACCCTCATCTAAGGCTTTCCTTCAAAGGCAGTACTGCTCTGATCAGTAATGCTGGACTCCAGGACCAGGTTCTTCTTGTTCACTGCCTACAGTGAATCCTGTAAGCAGGCTCCCTTCACTGGGTTCAGTCCTCATTTTCTTGAGGAAGCTTTAGCAAACCCAGGTATAAGACAATCAATGATCACATCAAGATAAAATAGAAACTAAATGTTCAAAAATTACACAGGGTGTTGTTTTTCCTTATAGCTCACCTATCATCTGAAATTCCTCCTCCTGCTGGGCTACCAAGTACAATTGTTGACATGGCAGTCCTTGAGGACTCTTGCATTCTATGCTACTGCACTTCCTCAGCCTAAGACTAGTCAAGTACTCAAGCATGAAGAAAACCTGTACTAGTAGTACACGGCCTCATCTTATCACAGAATCCTAGAACCGTTTGGGTTGGAAAAGACTTCAAAGCTCATTGAGTCCAGTTGTCAACCTAACACCAGCATGGTTATTAAACCATGTCCCGAAGTGCCATGTCCACACATTTCTTGAATATCTACAGGGACTCCACCACCTCCCTGAGCAATCTATTCCAATGCCTGACCACTTTTTCTGTGAAGAAATTTGTCCTAAAATCTAATCTAAACTTGTCCTGGCACAATTTCAGGCCATTTCCTCTCATTCTATGACCTGGTACTAGAGAGATCAACTTCCACCTCACTAGAACCTCTTTTCAAGTAGAGATCAACTTCCACCTCACTAGAACCTCTTTTCAAGTAGAGATCAACTTCCACCTCACTAGAACCTCTTTTCAAGTAGAGATCAACTTCCACCTCACTAGAACCTCTTTTCAAGTAGAGATCAACTTCCACCTCACTAGAACCTCTTTTCAAGTAGAGATCAACTTCCACCTCACTAGAACCTCTTTTCAAGTAGAGATCAACTTCCACCTCACTAGAACCTCTTTTCAAGTAGAGATCAACTTCCACCTCACTAGAACCTCTTTTCAAGTAGAGATCAACTTCCACCTCACTAGAACCTCTTTTCAAGCAGTCATAGAGAGCAATGAGGTCTCTCCTCAGCCTCCTCTTCTCCAGACTAAGCAATCCCAGTTCCTTCCTAAGGCTTCTTCTCCAGACCCTTTACCAGCTTTGTTGCCCTTCTCTGGACATGCTCCAGGGTGTGGCTTAGGCTACACAGAGAAAAAATAACTCTTCCACTTACCATACATAGCATCTGTTTAGTCAACTTATTCTTTCCCTCCTGCATTATTACAAAAAAAAGTGCAAGCATCATTTGCAGTCTTAGAAAACACAACATAGAAACACACCATCTCCTCCTCCTCAGTCACTCTCTCAGGAAAACCACATTTAAATTAGTTGATTTTAACTCCTTTGGTAAAGTGTGAAAGATCCTAGAAATGTTATTTAAATTCACATACTTGAGGAAAAAAAAAATTCACAACCCTTGCAGAGGTGGAAAGCAAAACTAAACAGAACTTCATAACATATTCACTGGACCCATATGAACCACGAAAGCATTGTACACATTTAATTACACTTGTTAAAATAATAGATAAAGAGTGAACACTTCACCTACACAAAAATATGGACTTGTTGAGGTAGAATGATCTGGGTATAAGGCAGAAAGGATCATTTTACAGAGCAGAATAAATTATTTGTAAAAAGATTTATTTTTTTAATAGAGAATTTATGGCAATATCACTTCTGTTGGATGCTCCCATATATACCATGCAGTCTGTGATCAGTAACATCATTTTAGCCAGCATCATTAGCCAAGGGTGTGAGTAGCTTTTTGGATTTTTATTGGTCTTGTCATAATTTAAAGTATCTGTGTAGGATTGAGTAGGGTAAATTAAAAAACACTGAAAAGACTGCATATTGCTGAAGTGGAACACTGACACTGAATTGAAATTGCATCCAAAATGTCTCATCAAGTAATAGCCAATTCATCATATCAAATTTCCCTCAGCTGAAAATATTAGTAATCAGGCAAAGGCTGTTAGCACACCACAGCAGAAAGGATATTGGTTTTATAAATACCAGCTGTTCTTATGCTAACAATAATGCCAGTAGCTATATTTAGTACTGCTTCTGACATGTATTTAAATTTCAGGGCAAGTGACACCGGGAGGAGTTGGCTTATTTCAGTCAGCAGTCATCCTCAATAACAAATCTTCCCCAATTATGGTATGTTTAAGTTGTCCTCAAATGGTGTACCTCAAAAGCCTACTGAGATTCTTTCAATTGATACTGAACACATTATTGTGTCTTACTTTTCAGTCACCACCTCTTAAAGCTTAAGTGAATCATAGAAGAAATGTTGCATAAGACACCACTGGCTCTGGTTAATGTCCACCAGCAGCAGGACCTAGAGTGTCTCTCTTGAGCTGCCACATGCTCATGAGCAGCTGGAGAAAGCAAGAAGTAACTGTATTTCAGAAAAAAATACAATGCAAATTCTTTCTGAGACAGTAGAAGCTGTGCTGCAAGTAAGGGGGTAGGAAGACACCCGTGGGGTGCAGTAAACCACCTGCAGCTCCACTGCGGTCTTTGATGGGACAGTATCAGAAGATCTGGCCCCTTGCCACTGCATATGAGAAATTACAGAAATCCAGGACACACTCTTTCTCCAAAATTTATCCTTAAATGTGACCCTGTCAAAATAGATCTCCCAATTCCATCTTCAGACATTTTAGATTTCCATTTTGTACTTACTTGTGCAACCTTACAGGCGGAGCTGAAAGCTGTAATCTGAAGTGACACCTACACTATCCATAATTTTATCCGCTTCGCTTCTGTTTTTCACTTCATGAAGAAATGCCCAGAAAAGAAAAGGAACAGCTTTCATGGAAAATGAAGCTGTCCTCAAAATTAAAAAAAAAAAAAAAAAAGGAAGAAGAAGGGGAAAAGTGATTGAACCGTAAGGGTGGATGAAAAAAACAAACATAGCTTTTTCTAAAGGAGGCAAAGAGGCATTTAATCTTCAGGTGTACTTTGACCAATACTGCACTCCCAGATCTCAACATAACCTTGTTTGTTTGTTTATTTTCCACTAACATACTGTGGAACGAGGCTCTTTTCATTTCCCAACATTTCACATGCTTGTCATTTACAAGTACTGCAGGTGAGGCAGCTGTTCCAAATTCACTTCCACTCCTTTCTAATCCAGCTCTGTATATGGTTTTGCATCTCTATTGGTTTTACTACAGTGGCAAATGTTTAAACATCTTCAGTCCCCACTGTGACACAATCCGACTTTCACAAATCCATGAGGCATTGAAAATATACAAAAGCACTCATGGTTATGTCACCTCTGATGTGTCCTGAGGACACTGGCAAAATCCACCTCATCAATCTAAATTCTCTTAAGAGAGCTGCCCCTGCTCCCAAGAAAGACTTGTGTTTACAGGCTTGGACAGTGCATACACTTAACAGAATGCAAATGAAAACCTCAATGCTTATGTACTTCTGCTCATCCTGTATGGAAAGGGGGAGGGGGAAATCAACAGTTTGGATGACCATAATTTATAGCTACTTTTCCTACCACTGTCTTTCTGTATCATCAGTCACCTCCCTCATCTTGTCAATCTTAACATCAGAAGCAAAGTTCTTGCAGATCGAAATACAAGACCATGTCAGAGACCTCTCAATCCCAAATCTGTCACTGTATCATCATCATCACCACCACCACCACCACCCAGATACATTGAGTAAATGTTTCACAGGAAAATCACAGCCTGAGCATCCTAAAGCCCTGGCTTTGTTAACCTTCCAGCCAATGCACTGGATGCCTTACTAAAAATTAACTGGTCTACAGCAGAACAAGGACACTACAGATAATCAAAAGAGGACAGAAATACCGAGTTGTCAGTGGGACATCTGCTTTCATAGAATAACCACTCCATGTCTAAGTTCTCAGCCCCTGGCCCCACAAAAGTCTCTAAAATATCTTCAAAATCCCAGATTATGAAATGAAATTCATAACTCAAGTGGACACTTAATATTATGGACTTGTAGACAGAAAGGTGGTTTTATGGCATAGGGCAATTTTCTCACTTCCATTTATCCCCTTGCTATTTTACAGATGAGTATTGCTTTCCTTTCTTTGTCCTAGAAAAACTAATGCCTTTTTCACTCCTGCTTTTTCTAATGTCATAGAATCATAGAATGGTAAGGTTGGAAGGGACCTCAAGGATCATCTAGTTCCAACTCCCTGCCATAGGCAGGGACACCTCCCACTAGTACAGGTCACTCAAGGCCTCATCCAACCTGGCCTTGAACACCTCCAGGGAGGGAGCAGCCACAACCTCCCTGGGCAACCTGTTCCAGTGCCTCACCACCCTCACTGGAAAGAACTTCCTCCTAACATCCAGTCTAAATCTTCCCTCTGCCAGTTTAAACCCATTGCCCCTAGTCCTGTCATTGCAAAACCTTGTAAATAGTCCCTCCCCAGCCTTCCTGTAGGCCCCCTTCAGATACTGGAAGGCTACTATAAGGTCTCCTCAAAGCCTTCTCTTCTCCAGGCTGAAGAGCCCCAACTCTCTCCGTCTGTCCTCATAGCAGAGCTGCTCCAGCCCTCTGAGCATCTTTGTGGCCTCCTCTGGAC
>WBNM01026479.1:57480-100273 GCA_013399055.1 Ramphastos sulfuratus
AACCCTACTCTACAAGATTCACTTTAAACCATATCCCTAAGCACCACATCCAAACCACCCTTAAAAACATTCAGGGTTGGTGACTCAAACACCTCACTGGGCAGCTCATTCCAATGCCTGACCACTCTCTCCATGAAAAACTTTTTCCTGATGTCCAATCTCAACCTACCCAGTCTCAGCTTGAGACCATTCCCCCTTGTTCTGTCTCCAGTTACCTGTGAGAAGAGCGCAGCAGCAGTCTCTCCACAACATTCCTTCAGGTAGCTGTAGACAGCAATGAGGTCTCCCCTCAGCCTCCTCTTTTTCAAACTAAACAGCCCCAGCTCCCTCAGTTGCTCCTCATAACATAAGATTTATTCTCCAGGCCCTTCACCAGTTTCATTGCCCTCCTCTAGACCTGTTCCAGCACCTCCACATCTCTCCTATATTGCAGTGCCCAAAACTGAACACAATACTCAAGGTGTGGCCTCACCGAAGTACAAAGGCACAATAACCTCTCTACTTCTGCTGGCCACAGCATTTTTAATACATGCCAGGATTCAGACAGATCTGCTCTAAAATTTTAAAGTATTCACTTATCAATTCCAAATGGATTGCTTCTTGCAACTAAGCATGTGTGGATTAGTGAATCCAAAGCCATGAACAAGAGAGGGAATAATTGCCTAGCTCCTCAGATTGCTGTTGATTCAATGCTTACAAAGTGGAGGGAAAATAATATACACTAGACCAAATATATTTTTCTGAAATGTAAACATACTTCAGTTCATCATAAAACCATATACTTTTTCAGGCTTTTGATCACTTAGAGTGAAATTCAATGTAGGATCCATTACACCATTTAAAAAAACCAAACCACTAACCCTTCTTAACTAAATCAAAACAACACAATACTTTTAAGTTCATTTTAACTAAGGCTTCCAGAAAATAAAGACAATTTATTTATTATATAAATAAAGCCTATCAGCACTGTCCATGTCTTGGATAAACTACTCAAAATCCTTCTTTCCTTAATCATCTTTCCTGAAATAATCTTTCAGCTGGTGCCTTGTGATACGATTCAGGGGAAGAATGTCAGTGGCAATTTCATAAACACGTGATGACAGCAGAAGGTAAGACTGAAAGATTATCCTGTGGAAGGGCACTGTTGTTATGCAGAAGTTAATAAAGTGTGTCTGCCACTTCGCTTAGTATCAATAACAGTCTGGGGATGTTACCAGAGATTTTGAGCCACTGATTGTTCAATAAACTTCACGTAAACAATCTAGCCTGGAACAGAATTTGGAGATTACATGTTGTCCTTATGGATTTTTGAAAACAGAAGTCATCAGGGTTGTGTTGACACATGGTATTTGCTTTAAATTGGTTTAACATGAGAAGCAGTCAGGGAGAATTAGAAATACAGCAAACAGAGATCATGCACTAACACATTCCCCAAGGATGCACATAGCTGGGCTGCAAGCTGGGAGAATGCATGTAAAGCTGGTGTGAACACACAAACAAGACACAAATCCAGGCTGGGTGGTGAATGGCTGGAGAGCAGCCCTGAGGAAAAGGACCTTGGGGTCTGGGTTGATGAAAAGCTCAACANCTGGAGGTGTTCAAGGCCAGGTTGGACGAGGCCTTGAGTGACCTGTACTAGTGGGAGGTGTCCCTGCCTATATCAGGGGGTTGGAACTAGATGATCTTTGCGATCTCTTCCAACCTTACCGTTCTATGATTCTATGATTCAATGCCAGATGCATGGATCACAGAAATATCCCACACTGTGGGATATGCCCAACCAGAAACAAAGTGGCAAGGGGCACCAATGAACATATACACACCACAGCTCTGGAACAAATAAATCATTGCTGCTGGGATGAAAGAGCTATGTCAGGAGTCACCACAAAACTTAAGAAAAATTTAGAGTTCTGTGAATTTCCCTCAAACCAGAGTGACAATCACTGATGCTTTTCATACTGATGTCCTAGGTCACTCAAAGCAGTTCTTTCCAAAGTTATGCAGAACAGGGAGAGGTGAAGCACAACACCACCAGAGTGCACTAAGCGGTTGCACATGCATATAGATATCATTACCCAAACAGTAGTAGAGAAGAGTGGTTATTATGGGCTGAAATCTCTCATTCTCAACTTAAGCATATTGCAGGAGTTAATTTTTTACCTGTCTTCAGTGAATGTATTCCTGTTAGTGACATGGGCTTCCAAACCAGTGTTCAATCAAACCCACAGCAGAGGCTTGCATAGCCATTTTGTACTGACATGGTTTGCACCCTTTAGTTGTGTACTGAAAAGCATCTGAATGCTGACACGGCATTAACCTTACAGATACTTTTGTGACTCTGATTTCCATCTCTTACACCTCTTAGCTATGTTGCACTTTTCCCTGTGCCTGTGATTTTTCTGATTCCTATTTTTTCCCTTTTTAAGAAAGGTGGGTATTGCTAGATGGGTGTCACCTAGATGAGCAATATGGGAAATATGCATGAATCACAGAATCATGGAACCTTAAAGGTTGGAAGGGACTTCCAGAGATCACCAAGTCCAACCTCCCTGCCAAGGCAGGATCCCCTAGGGTAGTTTGCACAGGAACACAACCAGGTGAGTTCTGAAAGTCTCCAGAGGAGACTCCACAAGCTCTCTGGGCAGCCTGTTCCAGTGCTCTGTCACCCTAACTGTAAAGAAGTTTCTCCTCATGTTGAGGTGAAACCTTTTATGTTCCAGTTTGCAGCCATTGATTCTTATCTTATTGCTGCTGACCACCAAAAAGAGATTGGCCCCATCCACTTGACACCCTCCCCTCAGATATTGTACACATTGATCAGATCTCCCCTCAGTCTTCTCCAGGCTAAACAGCCTCAGGTTTCTCAGTCTCTCTTTGCAGGGCAGATGGTCGAGTCCCCCAGTCCTCCTTGTGGTTCTTCACTGGACTCTTTCCAGTAGGTCCCTGTCTCTTATATGTCTCTTATATACCTCTTGTATATTACAGACTGCTGACACTGAAGAAGTTAGTCTTATTTTTCGTAGATGTTGAGATTTTGTTTCTTTCCTTTCTCAAACTGGAAAGAAGAAACTCATAAAAAGCCATGAGATCTAAAATAATTATTATTTTTATAGTTCTCGTTTGAAATTAAGCCAGAACTTTGTGTCTCTTCAGGTCTGATTCTTGTATTCCCAAAATGACACAGTCATTTTGTTACTGTGACTTCCAGTGACTTGCAGATGGATCATGCTGCTAATATGCAAAGCATTAGATTGACAAATGACCAAATGTCACATTCCTGGGTCTCTTAAGACTGTAAAAAATATTTCATTTGGGGCTTGTGGTTGAGAAACTATAAACCTGCTTGATTTTCAAAACAGTTGCTGAAAACTGTAACAAATATAAAACAGATCACAAGCTAAATTCTCTAGATTTTTATTGTTTGCTCCCCAACAGGCTATGAGCCATAATTTCCAAAGACAATATGTACATCCCTAAGGGATGAGATCAATTCTTCTGAAGAAAAATCCATGAGTGTCCAGTGAGTTATGAAAATACACTGAGAAACCAAGATGTAGCCCTGGAAATTATCAAGGATATATAGGTGTAGAGGTCACTTTTGTAGTTTCTCTTTAATCATTACCCTCAACCACATGAAACACCTACTCTAAATGACATTTCCACAACGTGCACTGTGAACTGTTCAAACGCTGTTAAAGAAATGTGTTCATATGAATAACCGCACTTTGAAAAATTAATACAATTTTATAGATGGAAATCTTAATCAGCCAACAAGCTGCTGAAGTCAAAATTAAGGTTTCCACCGCAACTTCAGCTACCTTTTTATTCCATACCAGTGAGAGAGGGGAGTCCTGCTGCAAGAAGGATGCAGCACAGAATCACAGAATCATCGAGGCTGGAAAAGGCCTCTGAGATCATTAAGTCCAGCCTATAACCTAACACCACAACATCAGCTAAACCATGCCACCAAGTGCCACATTCAATCTTTTCTTAAGACCTCTGGGGATGGTGACTCCACCACTTCCCTGGGCAGTCCATCCCAGTGCCTAATCACCCTTTTCAGGAGGAAGTGCTTCCTAATATCCAACCTAAATCTTCCCTGGCACAGCTCCAGACCATGCCCTCTTGTCCTGTCACTAATTGCCTGGGAGAGGAGCCTGACCCCCATCTGACTACAACTTCCTTTTAGGTAGTTGTAGAGAGTGATAAGGTTCCTCCCTGAGTTTCCTTTTCTCCAGGATGAACAACCCCAGCTCCCTCAGCCTCTCCTCATAAGACTTTCCCTCCAGCCCCCTCACCAGTCTCCTCACTCTCCTTTGGACCCACTCCAGCACCTCAATATCCTTCTTGAAGTGAGGGGCCAGAACTGCACAGTACTCAAGGTGAGGTCTCACCAGTGCTGAGTACAGGGGCAGAATGACATCCCTAGTCTTGCTGGCCACACTATTCCTGATACAGGCCAAGATGCCATTGGCCTTCTGTGCTACCTGGGCACACTGCTGGCTCATGTCCAGTCAGCTGTCAACCAGCACTCCCAGTTCCTCTCAGCCAGGCTGCTCTCCAGCCACTCATCCCCCAGGCTGTAGTGCTGCATGGGGTTATTGTGGCCAAAGTGTAGGACCCTGCACTTGGTCCTGTTGAGTCTCATACCATTGGCCTCAGTGCATTGACCCATCCTGTCAAGGTCCCTCTGCAGCATCTTCCTACCCTCCAAGACATTGACTCTCCCTCCCAACTTGGTGTCATCTGCAAATTTACTGATGGTAGACTCGATCCCCTCATCCAGGTCATCGACAAAGATGTTGAATAGAACTGGGCCCAGTACTGATCCCTGGGGGACACCACTGGTCACCAGACACCAACGCAGAGACTGAAAGCCAAGACACCAGGAAGAAGAGAGCTGTGCCTGTGTTTGAGCCCTCAACACACCGGCGTATATATCGCAAGATCTGTGACATACAGACATATGAAAATTAGAAGCTTTGCATAAATATTATGGCATGCTAAATAATTAAATATGAGGGATTTAATTTATCCATTCTTTTCCACTCTTAGGTCAGAGCAATAATCCTTATGGTTAATAGATTAACTGCTTTAGGAGTTTAATTAGAACAAAGACAGATTTATAGTTTTAGGATTATGTGAGGTCTGACAGTGAATATCTCTATGTATGTTACCACTTTTGTTGCTTTGTTTAAAACAGAAAGATATTTTTATTTTAAAAAATAGGCAAAAGTTAAATTTAAAAACAACAGCTTTTGCTGCATTCTCCTTGCAGTTTGCTTAAAAGAATAACATCAATAAATTCTCATTCTGTCTGTTGTCACCAGTGAAGGATCTGTGGAGTATTCCCTGAAAAATACCAGCAAGTGGGAGCCTCACAGGCAGCAAATTCAAAACCCTACCCACATTTTCAGGGGAAAAACCAAGCCTTGTGTTCAGTTTTGGGCACCTCATTACAAGAGGGATGTGGAGGTGCTGGAGTGAGTGCAGAGAAGGGCAATGAAGCTGGGGAAGGGCCTGGAGAATACGTCTTAGTAAGAGTGACTGAAGGAGCTGAGGCTGTTTAGTTTGAAAAAGAGGAGGCTGAGGGGAGACCTCATTGCTGTCTACAACTACCTGGAAGGATGTTGTGGAGAGGCTGCTGCTGGTCTCTTCTCACAGGTAAATAGTGATAGAACAAGAGGAAATGGCCTCAAGCTGCTACTGGGTGGGTTTAGACTGGCCATTAGGAAACATTTCTTCCCAGCAAGAGTGGTCAGGTCTTGGAATGGGCTGCCCAGGAAGGTGTTTGAGTCACCAACCCTGGATGTGTTCAAAAGTCTTTTGGATGTGGTGCCTGGGGATATGGTTTAAGGGTGAAATTTGGAGAGTAGGGATAACGGTTGGACTTGGCGATCCTGAGGGTCTTTTCCAACCAGAATGCTTCTGTGATTCTTAGAGAGCAGTAAGACTGGCTGGATGTATGACCTGTAGTCTTTGGGAACAAATCTTGGTTTCTTTTGCCTTTGACATTTTCTTCTGAAATGCCTTACAAGAGACTGGTCATTATAGGAGCAAGACTGTGTTGCTTTGAAAATAGTGAAAATACATCTCAGAAAGAAAGATGTAAGATTCATTCTAGCTTTCAACAGTAGGTTAAAAGGATTACTGCTTTCTTGAAGTGTTTATTCTCTATGTTCCAAAACACAGCTAGATGAAAAATACAGTATCAGGGACAAATCAATTATTTACTACACAATCTTGAGCAAATCTCTTAATTTTTTGTTTAGCATGAAAATAAATCATGTGTAACAAAATCAAACTGGGGTCCCTAAGATGTACGGAATTAGGAATTTACATTTCCCAAGTAGGAATTTCAAACACATCAGATTTTATAGTACTTACAGTCCAGGGACTACTAGGAAAAGATGTTCTTTTAACAATTGTGTTTTTTCAGCTCTCAAATGTTTCATTATGCTCTGAAATTGCTTTTCAATTTTCCATGGGGAGAAAAACATCCTAGTTCAACATATGGGTACTCACTATACTGCTCTTCCACCACAACGGCCAAGCTTTAAAAGCCTACTTGTCCCAGATGCCATATGTAAACTATATTGAGAAACTGAGCCACGTCCCTTGTGGCTTGTCCTTCTGAGCTTAAAACAAGGAAACACAACTGAGAAAAACAACTTGGGTTGAACCACAAAGTAGAACTACTGCAATGTGTGTTATAGGTGGTCTGCTCCTCAAGGCAGCAGAATACAATAGGTTACAAAGCAGGCAGGCCCTCTTTGATCACCAAAACAAGAGAGAGAAGCTGTTCTGCTCTGAGCCCAGCACAATCTGGAGAGCAAAGCACATTCTCTCAACAGCTATTTTCCTTTTAACACTGTAGTCATTTGAAGCTCTCCAGAGGATGTGATGCTGGTATAACTCCCATAAATCTTGGATTGATGTATAAGAAGTTGTGAGCCTAATTGTGTTATGTCTGAGTGTAGTTAGATCTATAATGGGGGGCAGTCTGTCAGAGGGACAGATATCTCTTTCACCAACTGCCCCTCCACTAGAAAAGTGTATGCACAGGCCAAGATGGCGGGACTGTTGAGGATAAGCAGACACCTTCTATTGAAAATTCCCATTTTCAATAACCTGTCACTTAATAAGCTCTCAGAACTTGGAATATTTTTTCCATCACTTTATTAGATTTGTTTCTTTTAAACTAGAAGCACTCAGTGGTTTTGCTTATCTCAGCAATGCTGCCTCCCTAAACCCACAGGCTGGATTACGCTCAGGGAATAAATCCAGGCTGGACAGTGAGAAACAGATCCTTGCAACACAATGTTCTCTGCAGTACACCAAGGTTTTGCTGCTGATGCCAGAAAAGATGCTTCTACAGGTTCTTGGCTACTGGGAGGCTGGCAGTCAATATGGCAATGGATTAAAGGATTAGAAAGGACAATAGTTTTATGTCACTGCCATGCTGGAGAATGACCTGGCCTGCAAGACCAAATCTGTATGGGAGGGTGGTATGTCACCTAAACCAAATGTTTTACAGGCAGGTGCAATTTGCATGCTGTTCCTCTTCTAAGCATCTGACCCAAGACCTTCTCATGTGATTTCTGGAAGGGTTGTTAGTCTCTGTAAAGCTGTCAGTTGAGAAATGTCCTTCCCACAAATAATGAGAAGATCAAGCTGTTCATTATTTGTCCATAGCAGGACTGGAGAGTGTAGGGAAACATTCTATATTAACTGGATATATGAGCAATCCAAGCTGTGCTAACTGCTAAATTGTAAGTTGAAGTTTCACAGTCTGCATGAAAAGTTTATCTGAAGGGCCAAGGATGTCACCTGCAAGCGGCCACCAGAGGAATGAGAAACAACGGCCAAGGACACAGGCTACAGCAGCCTGCAGAAGAACTACAATAACAACCTGGATTAAAGTAAAACAAGGGGTGTTTAGAACAGATAGTGATGCACCAACCGCCTAGTTCCCTCACAGCTCGCGCCTTAATGACTTACATCAATTAGAGAATTCCACGAGAGTTTGCATCTGAGCGATTTGGGCCGGCTGCTTGGGGCAACGGCTTGTCCCTTAATGATTTGGACCAATTGCTTTGTAATGGGCTGGCCTGAACAGTCTGTTAGAAGGGTATATAAATGCATGTTTATATTCAATAAATTGGCATTGCTTGGATCATATTGATCTGTGTGTGGCTCTGTCCAGGATCTCCCGTCGAAGAAGAAGTCCCGGGAAAAAGACTTACTATTGGAGAGCAGATAGTTCATAAGGACTCAGGCAGCATTTACACAAGGAAATGGCCATTAAATGGTGAAGATCTCTTTTGTCTTTGAACCTTTAAGCTCTTTCTGCTGAAGTACTGGTGGGTTTATTTTGTGCACAGCTCTAAATATTCTTGTATCTATAATATGTGTGCTGATATAGAATCGCACATTTGAACAACCAGACATGTAGTCTGCACAAAAACTGCAGAAAGATATGAATCTTTTAAAAATTGCCTCTACTCCAAACATCTTTCATCTCTTCAAATGAGATTTGCATTAATAGATGGTGGCTGGATTAAATGCTGCACACTCGGTACCCAACATGGAGCATATTAAATGTACCAAAAAATTCACATCTTTATCAATATTTTATTAGTAGTGGAGTGTGTCTTCCTCAATGCCTTTTGGCAATATTAATTTACTGCACCCTCTGCAGTTATAGGAAATCACCTGCTGTTTCATATCAACTTGTGCTGGTTTGAGGCTAATTGGAATATTTTACTGAGAGAAATTAAATCCTTAGCTGTGAGAAGAAACAAAAAACCAACAGCAACCTATATCACTCCTGCTGAGAAACACCAGTAGTCAAAATGTAGGTAAGACACTTCTCAGTTAGTTCTCACTTCTCTTCTCTCTGGCAGTCTGTGTGGTTGCATCTGCCTCAACTTTTTAATCATATCTAATCCTTTTTTTCCTCTAACCTTCTTGCCATTCTTTTGACATCTCACCTCAGATCTCTCCAGATTTATCATATGAGATATATGGGGATTGATTTGGTTATCTCTGAAGGGAGGGAAAGAGGGGGAAGAGGGGAGGAGGTTTGGGTCGGGAGCCTCCTGAGGACTCTATTTCTGGGAGGGGTATTGTGTTTCTGTATTACTTTTAACTTGTATATAACTGTAAATATTTGTGTATTTTATATATATATGTGTGTGTGTGTGCTTGTAAATTGTGCTAAGCTGTACATATAGTTTCAATCCTTAACTTCCAGCTGGCTGAGTCTAGTCTGGGTGAATTCATTGTGTGTGTGGGAGGGTAACTCACAAACCATCACACAACACAAAGAGGAAAACAAGTCTTCAAATACTCATTATCAGCTCTAATTCATAAAGGACATCTTGTTTGTTTGATTCCCTTACTAGATTGCTCTTTTCTTTGTTATAGAGAAAAAAACACCCAACAACAAAAATAAATCTAGTTAATTGTGTGAAAGGCTTTCATGTACTTTTTGTGTGTACAGGAACAGACAGATCTTGTACCTCTCAGTGCTTTTCTCATTTAAGCACATTAATATTTTCAAAGACAATAAATAAAATCTTGATTTAAAAGCCTTATAGCTAAAATACTAGTTTAATTTGGAAAATTGGAAAAAAAAATTGAGAAGGAGCTGCAGAGCAAAAAGAAGCAGGTTACAAAATGTGTCTGATGTTGGAGCTCGTTTTAGTGTGGCAGCAGGAACAACACACACAAAACTACATTTTGTGACCTTGCTTTGTGACCAGTTCATTCAATTTGGTAGAGGATATCACTGTAGTAATTACACATGGGTTCCCTGCTGCCAGAGCTATGGTGTTGTGGGGCTCAGAGGAGCAGTGTTTCAGTGTGATGGATTGAAAATTGTCCATGTTAGAAAGTAAGCTGATAAAAAGTGGCAATCACACAACTGCTTCTTTAGCCACAACTTCAGGATTGAGATTCAGAATTATAAAATGCATTTGAGTGACTGGAAAATGATGGCTTGCACGATGCTGTTTCACCCTGATTCCCATCAGTCACTCTGTGTTATTTGAATACCAAGTTCCCCAAAACTGATGGATTAAGATACAATTTTGCAGGACCAGTACATCTTTCTCCCATCTTCCAAGAATATCAGGCATGACCCTGGAGGCTGGCACTCTTTGGTGCCTGCAGTAGAATGGGGATACTAAACATTACTTGCCCTTTACGGTCACCTCAGAACTCACTGTTTCACATGTACAGAAAGAAAGGAGGAGAAGAGAGAGAAAAGTCCTCATTATTTAAGCTTATTATAGGTAGATGTGCAGCCAAAACACTTTATTAAGTATATTTTAATTTTCTAACACCATTTTCTTTAGAAGAAACATAATTATCCTTTCACAACAACAGACTGCATGTAGAGAACAGTATTTTTTTCCCAGTATGTGGTTTTAATCCGTGAGCTCAAATCCTTTCAAAATCAATATTCACTGAATTCCTCTTGGAAAAACAACCTTTTCTCTGCTTTGCACCAGAAACATTTTGTTGAAGTCAAACATGTGTTTGCTTTCCTATTTGCAAATTGCAAATGTCATGAAAGTATTGTGGTTTAGTTCAAAATGCCTTTTTTGGACCAAGATGTAGTGCCAGCAGCAACTCCAGAGGGGTGCTCACTGAGCAGTGAAGGCTCAGTATCAACTCATCTCTTGTCTCAAGTGATGGTCATAATGGAGGTCAGGTTGCTTCCCAAATGAGAACAAGTACAAAGCATTAAAGAGATATTATTTTATATGTTGCTCACTTAAAAATGCTGAGCCTTGTTATATCCAGATTCTTCCCATTCATATATCTAGCTGTGAGCCATTAACCAAATGACCAGGAGCACCTGTAAAGGCTTCTGGAACTGTCAGGACATATGCTTATACTAACAGGCACTGGTGCTGGGGAGTCTATGGTTTAATGTTTTAGCCCTCAAAGCTGAGCCTGAAGATCACATCCAAAGCTGATGAAGAAAGAAAATTGGACTATCCAATGCTTATGGAGAAATCTCAGAAATTTGCCTTCTGATTTGCCTCAGATAGATTATTTAGAAATGGTTTATAGAGAGTACTGTACCAAAGACTGCTGCACAAGTGTCTGGAGTTGGAAATCCTTAATCTAGCAATTCATAGAGAATTAAGAAAATACACATATGGATAATGCAGATTGTGAATTTATAGGAATGTTTGCTTAATAAGAAGGCACTGCCTCATGAGAGACTGGGAATCTGCACAAGAAAGACAAGGAATAGCTAGAAGGAAAACATTTAATATGTAAGTAATTTCTTTGGGAAGTAACTAGAGTCAGTTCAACAGAAATAATTAAACTGAAGATCAATGGCAAGAATAAACAAGGAAATACCCTGAGTAGATGTCAGACTATTTGTGTTATGAATGAAGACAATCAGTGCTTTCTCTAAGAGCAGAACCAATGCTTGTCCAACACATCTAGGAAAGTCATTAGCAGGAAGATAACAAGAAGATTTGCTAAGACTTTCAGTCAAACTGGTAATTAATAATTGAGGGCCATGTGGGAATATATATATATATATGATGCAGATTCACTGAATTTCAAACAATTTCCAACAGAGAGGAGCTTTGCAGACAACTAGCACATTCTGACAATTACTCTGAAATTTTCAGGATATAAGTTTCTGCAGAATGATTCTGTGGTTTTGTGTGCATTAAGATGGTACAGACCAAAACATGTTCTCTGTAAATCAGGATTATGACTACTTAAAAGATGCATAGCAAGAGTTTCCTAACCATTCTACAGGACTGTCTGTCATACAAACCTATCTGCTTTACTAAGCTAAGACGTTACAGAATCACAGAGAGTCACAGAATGGTCAGGGCTGGAAGAGACCTCAAAGATTGTCTAGTTCCAACTCCCCTGCCATGGGCAGGGACACCTCATGCCATATCAGGCTGCTCAGAGACATACCCAGCCTGGCCTCAAAAACATAAACATGTGAAAAAGTCATAAACACTGGCTTGAGTCAGCAAAAAGAGTTACCATATGGATGTAATATTTCTTTTTTTTTTTTTNAAGGGGTGGTCTAACCAAGTGCTGAGTACAGGGGCAGAATGACTTCCCTGGTCCTGCTGGCCACACTATTCCTGATACAGGATATTCTGGGATATCATTTGATGTGTCCATGACACCATGTAGACACACATTTGTTAGTTGGTAGCTCTGTGCTGAAAATTGATGTGCACATAACAGCACAAAATATAGCAACAGATTTGTACGATGTATGGATCCAAATTACAGGCCACACACATTCAATTGTTCATGTTGCAGGTATTGAAGGGTATTTGCTAATAACAATCACAAATACAGTAAGTGGGAGAACTGTTTCTATCTTCCTTCCTATCACAATGGTTGAGAATAGCTTTCTGATAAGACTGTCCAGACGATGATCTTTTCACACCAAACCAACAAAATGAAACATTAAGCCATTTAAAAGAAATCAGTCATCATGCTTTGGAGTCAAACCACTTGAGAAGCACTAGGAAGCACAGCCTTGCTTTCTGCCAGTTTCATACAGTGTGACTTGTAACCAAACACTGATGCACAGGGCTGCCATGACCAGTTACCATATTTATGAATGACAGAGAAAGAAGAGAGCAAGGAAATGTCTGCTGAGGTTGTGGGGAAGATCTCCATCTCTGTTGGTTTTAAAAGTGTCAGAGCTAAGTGAGATCTCTGGTTGCGTGCTTCATGAAGGCTTCTCAGTGTGAGTGCAGATGAGCCCGTTCAAGCATGAAAAAGCATCCAGGAAATGCTGGCCTTCAAGGAATAACTCACTACTCCAATATTAAACATGTGTAAATTATTTAGCCTGCCCTTTACACAGATTTTCAGCTGAGGAGAAAGCAAGGAAAAATCACCAGCAACTAGGTAACCACCACTGAAAATAGTTATATGTAGTTCTACAACCTGAATGTATTTAAAGGAGAAGTAAGCACTACTCTGCTTTGTCTAACATTTTACTCTGTGTGTTGGTGTTGCTAGCACTGGTATTGTGCTTCTCTAAATATTTCCATAATAAAGAAAATTTAAGAATTGTAAGTACAACTCAGACCTAAAATAATCTCCCTAGGCCATGTCCCAGATAAATAACCTTATTCTGAGTAGAAATACAATTTTTTTTTCACTCACGTGCTTTGAAAAAATCAAATACAAGCCAGTTTCCAGACAATATTTGGAATCTTTTACCTTAAAAGCAGCCATGTTATGAACACAATTTTTCATATTTTAATTTAGCGCAATAGATTCATGGCGTGGACTGAGATGGGTGGAGGAAAGCCTGGAGGCTCACCACCACCCTGTACCATCCCACTGCACAAGGAGAAGGTGATCAGGAAGTGAGCACAGCTTGCATGAGGGAGTAGGGCAAGGGCAAATGCAATGGTAGTTTAAGGTGAACTTAGGAAGAGGAGGTCACCAAGTGCCTTGGTAGAAAAAGAGCACAAGCCACATGGAGAAAATGGACAGGGATGTGTAGTACTTTTACCCTAATTAGCATGGGGTATTTTGCTGGCCCTGTCTGTGCTAGATCCTGTAACGAGTTAACACGTTTATCAGAGGAACTGTAACTACTTAGTATCACAAATTATGTAAGCCTTAGTATATACCAAATATATAGATATTTATATCAAAAATTTTAGGGCTAGAAACCAACTCCCTCCATAATTAGCCTGACTATGTGTATAAAATGTTGACTCACACCCTACTCTGTTGCTTTGGGTTTTTTTCTTGGAAGCTTTAACACATTGTAACAATCTCTTTTGCTTACATGAATTCCCTGGTAATCAAGTTTCCTAATACCTAATTCCTTTTCAGTTCAATCATTTCAATGATCCCAACTATTACTGCTCAAGCCATTTCAGGCCACAATTATATTGCCTTGCATCTTTGCCCCAGAAGCTGTGTTGTGTTAAACTATGTCAGTCTCCCTCCTTAAATAATTCCCTGTCAACCCTTTCATGTTTCTATGTGCACTGCTTTGAATTCTATCACACTTACCATTTAAGAGACAGACGAGAACAACAACTAACACCAAAGAGAAGCTCAAACTTGCGTGATCTGCTTTGCATGTTGCTTCAAAGGGCTTGTTTTAAAGGAGGATGGTTTATGCTTTGTAGTGATAACTTGTTCTTCATTTGTAGAGAAGAGCAGTCCTTCCTTTTTCAAAGACCCCAACACCTTCAGTTTATGCCTCATGTGCTGCTCCTAGTATTATTCACAATAATACCATAACATTTGCCAGGTGTTTTAGAGGTAATTATGACCACAAGACAATTTGTATTATAAATTAGTCCTAAAAATGATCAGCTGAAATATTAACTTCAGAAGAAAGTAATATATTTATCTACATTAAAGAAAAAAAATCTTAGAAGGCATCTTATCAAGGTTTAAAAGTCTCTAAAGGATAAGTGTCAAGAGGATGTGGTCAGAATCATTTCAGTGGTGTGCAGTGGTAGAACAAGGGGCAGTTAGCACAAACTAGAACACAGGAAGTCCCACCTAAACATCAGGAAAAAGTGGAGAAGCACTGGAACAGGCTGCCTAGAGAGGTTGTGGAGTTTCCTTCTCTGGAGACTTTCAAAACCAAGAAGTGTGTCTGTGCAACCTGACCTAGGCAAATCTGCTTTTAGCAGAGGGGTTGGACTAAATGATCTCTGAAGATCCCTTTCAAACCTTACCATTCTGTAATTCTGTGATTCTACCTTTTTGTGTGTTACTCTCATCTAGAGGTCCTGTGGAGAATTTGGTTGTCCAAGTCCACAAGGCAGTGTTAAATATATCTGCCCATAAAATACCACAAGCTCATAACTTCAGACCTTCCTTTAGGTTTCTGACCCATACAGCTGGAGAACTTGGCAAAGAGATGTTTCAGAGGTGATTGGAGAAAATTTCATATCAACTTGTAGACATCATAAAATAAATGATAAATATAAAAAAAAATCTTGCCATTAAAAATAGGTGAGCAAAGTAGATTAAATCAGAAAAAGAAAGGATGTAGAAGAATGTATTTTTTTGTTCATGTGTCTCCAATTTCACAGTATTTATTGAAATGGAGGTTGGAAAAGAGATGCATGTGCATATATATACACATGTAGAGTGAATTCTTAGTCCTTTTTAGCAGCAGGACTGAGCCACAGCAGTACTCAAGAAGTCTCTCTAAGGAGGGAATGATTTTATGTGTTGATTGTTTTTGATTTCCAGTCTCTGCTCCAGGTAGAAACAGCACAGACTAGAATTTGACCTGAGTGCAGCAGGTGCAGCTACTTGGACGAGGAGACCACGACTGATCTGGAGGCAAGTAACACAATTATACTGCTGCGAGGTGGGACACAGACAAGCTATGATGAGTCTTCAAAGCTGGGTGAGAGAATAGTGGGTGTTTGATGGGAAAGGGAGGGCAAAGCACTGGGTGAACCTGGCCAACCAGGCTGGATAACCTGGCTCTTTGTCTTGATAAACTCTCCATCTACAGTGCTAGAAACCCCACCAGAATGGTTAAACATCATTCTCCACATCGCAACATCCCCCTAATGCTATTCTGGGTGTTCTTAAGCATTCCTGTATTAATTTGTGGTGGCTGAACGGTACATTGTAACCCAATTCACAGCAGCAACATGAGTTCAGCACATCTCTGCTTTGCAGAGTGCTCACCTCAGCAGTGCACATAATTAGCAGCTCTTGACTAATTTTCCTAATGTCTCAGGGAGCTCAGATGGGAGGAAGGAGAAACTGCCTCAACAGTAGATCTACCGCATAACCACCCTGTTTCACTTCACATTCAACCTATCTGATGGCACGACTTTGCCATGCCTATAGGCAGAGTGGGACTGGTCAATGCCCACCATGTATATCCATGAGTGTCTTTAGGCACTGCAATATCACAGTGTTCATCTACAGTTCCCTATTTTTCACATTTTTTATAACTTTGACCCTCATTCTTTTGTCTTGTGTCCATGCACTCTCTTCCACAACTATTTGGCTTTTCCCAGGTCAGTTTTTCTGTCCTGCCTTTCTTGGAGAGAGAGAAGGCACAGGACTACTTAACTTTGTTAAGAGTCATCCAGGCCTAAATCACTGGGAAAACTGCTAAGAACAGGTCAGATGTGGATTCAGATGGCAGGTCTTAAGTCTGAGGATTGTTAAGTCCTGTGAGCCTTCAGTGGGGAACTAAGGAGAGATATTTCAGGAATCAACAGAGCTAATGCCTTGCTCTGGCTCTTCTGTGAGTCATCAGGAGTCCCCAGGAAATACTCAGTGCTCCTGTGCAGCCTGGTGGTGCCAGGTGGTTTATGTAGCATGGGATGAACCTGAGTTGAAAGACGAGAAGACTAAAAAACTGCAATGTCCAGAGGAAGATATTTCCCTCTCTGCCAGTAAGATTACCAAAGTACAGTTTCTATGTCATTGCTTGACCTTACTTTTTTTAACCCTTGAGAAATCTTTTCGGTGAAATGTCATTTCACCCTCTTTATTTTCCTAATTTTCCACTTTTTTATCTTCAAGTCAGCCTCAGCTTTCGGTCACATGGAGTTGCTTTGTTTCACTGGTGACATTCAGTACAGATGTGTATTTATGCAGCCTGGTAACTAACTTCCCTGTTTGGTATTACCTGCAGCATCAGCAGCTTGTAGTCCACTTTATAATACTATGCTATCTGCACAGATGCCAGACAAAGACTGAGACTCTTGCTTGGACAAACATATCTACCTCTTGATACAGTTCAGAGTGTTTGGGCTTGCAATCACAACCAATCATCAAATGGAGAGAAGGGGAATATTGCTCCAGAGCTTTACACCTCTTCATAGATTTAAACCTCTTTATCCACATAGCAACACTGAATCTTAAGCCCAGTCAAAGCCTTCAGTGCAAATGTAAGTGCACTTCCTGTGTCCTACGCCTGCCTTTGACTGCAGCACGATTTCCTTGCACCTTCCTGCTGTCACACAAGCAGAAGAACTTGCTCTGGTCTCCAGCCATAGCTTCACTGTCATCTTGGGCAGATCTGACTGCAGAGCTTGCCATCTACCTGCAAGACTACTCCTGCCTTAGGAAAAGAGCAGTGATCACTGTAGTTCTTGTTAATCAACTCAAGGGAATGGGTGTCTGTCATGGGTTGAGTCTAAATCTGCTGCAGTTATTCAAAACCATCCTGCTTCATGCCAGCTTCAAAATGAAAGTGCTGGCTGCAGCAAAGCATTATGGGGCTTGAAGTTCAGATTGTAACATGAGAGGCTTCCTGTTCTACTTGCTTTTGGGTTCCATGTGTTGGGTGTTGGCTCTTTCCTGTTGGGATGGTCGTCAATGAGGAGGGATGTAGAGGTTTAGTTCGTGGTCTTCTGCTTGCTGCTGCTTTTTACTGTGCTTTTTCTGCCAACAGGCTAAGGTAGTTCTGCATTATGTTATCACTTCTATAATAAATTCTTTTTATCTTAAATCTTTATCTCAACCCAGAAGGGGGTTTTGTGTGTGTGTTACTCTTCCCTCACTTCTGTGTTGGGGAGAAACAGGCAGGTTAACCCATTACGGTGTATAACCTGTTCAGAGTTGCTGGTTAAGAAGTCTGCCCTGCACTGCTCTTCTTTCATAGATCCTTTCCAGCCCAAACTATTGCATGATTCTATGAAACAAAAATATTGTATTGCAAATCACAGTAGTCTGAGTATGAACCAGATCATTTAACTTTGCTCAGACAATGAAGTAGTTTACCTATTGACATGATGGAATGATAAACGACTGAAGAACTCTTCAACCGAGTAATGGTGTCAGAATTCAATGCACTAGGAAGCAAAACCCATTCAAACAACATAAAACTCACCCATAGCAAAAGACCAAAAACTCCACAGGATGAACAAAAGCATTCTGCAATGCTACTTATTATTTCTGAGTTCTCAGAAACAGCAAACTTCCTCTCTCCACAAAGATTTCTGATGCTCAGATGTTTTGTCTTTAAAGGATATACATGACTGGTTGTTGTTCAACAGTATTAATACAGTAGTATTATGCATAAACCCTTAAGGGTAAAGTAGAAATATACTCTTCTGGTTTCAATATGCCTAAATCTAAACATATCATCAGAAGTAAATTAAATATATTGATAATTCTTGCATCTTTTCCCTTCACAGTGTCTCTAGGAGCCATTTAAAAACAGAGATCCGAGACTCAGAACGTAAGCATTCAGTGACCCTAGTGGTGAGGTCAGTGTTTACACAGGCAAATCCCCAAGCCTTTAAATATGTGAAATTTATTTGCACGTCTGGGAAAACTGAGGTATGTTCTTAATTTTGCTAATAGGAGGAGCCCTGCTGGTAGCAAAGTTAAACACATAAATTAATGTCTAAAGGATCAAGGCTGATCTTCCTTAAATGCTTTGATTCCCTGTGGTTAGGTACAGAACATTAATAAATTCAAAGACAAGCTAAAATCCATTTAAAAAATACCTTTATCTCTGCAAATAAAATAACTAAAAAATGCAACCAGGAAGGACCCAACAAGGTCACCTGATTCTGTATGGAAAGACAGAATCAACCACAGTCATGTCATTCCTGAGGACCTCTCTTGGATGACACTTCCACGACCTCCACAACATGACCTCTTCTGCTTAACACATCTGTTAATTTAAAAGAGGTTTTTCTAATGCTTCACTTCAGTGATTCTGTAATTTTCACCCATTACTACTTGTTTTATCTACTCTGGACACTGAGAACAGATTATTACTTTCACAACACTATTTTATGATTTGAAGACTTATTCTATCTGACCAGACTTTTCCTCCTGAGGCTGAAGAACCCTATTCTTGTCAAACTGAAAGCCTCATTTCATTATAAGGAACATGGTTTGTTCTGCCTTTCTCCACTCCCTTTTTCTATGCAGCACAACTTTTCTTATTCCAGCTACTGCATCAACATTTTTGTGTTGTTTTGGGGTTTTTTTCCTCCTTCTGCCTACCTTCTTTTTTCCTTTTACCTTCTCTTTCAGTGAAAACAAGAGTGATGAAGAAAAAACACAAGGAATCCAAAAGTCAAAAGCCTAAATAGAAAAGGCTGAAAACTTATAAAAAAAAAATATTTAAAAATCACTGTTTTTTCCTTTGAAAATGTTAAACTACAATTATCTTCAGATTTTCTGGGAAAAAAAAGGCAAAAAAAACCCCAATATTTTTCTGCACAAGTTAGACATATGCAGCAGCAACTTCAAAATTCATTATGGCTGTGCTACTATTTCTATTCAGTGCAAAAATAAAGACAGGGGATACAGCTACAACTATAATGACACATTTGTGATCCTGAAAATAGTGTAGGTGTAGACAGGTTCCATTATACTTGAGCAATTTCAGATGAATGGAAACAGTGATCACAGAATCACAGATTGTTAGGAGCTAGAAGTGACCTTGAAAGATCATCCAGTCCAACCTCCCTGCCAGAGCAGGATCACCTATATCAGATCACACAGGAATGCATACAGGCAGGTCTTGAATATCTCCAGAAAGGGAGACTCCACAACCCCCCTGGGCAGCCTGTTCCAGTCTTCTGTCACCCTCACAGTGAAAAAAAAATTCCTCACATTTCCATGGAACTTCCTATGCTACCCACTGCCCCACGTCCTGTCACTGGGCATCACCAAGAAGAGCCTGACTCTGTCCTCTTGGCACTCATCCTTTATGTATTTATAAACATGAATGAGGTCACCCCTCAATCTCCTCCTCTGCAAGCTCCCTCAGTCCCTCTTCATAAGGAAGATGTTCCATTCCCTTAATCATTTTTGTGGCTCTGTGCTGGACTCTCTCAAGCAGGTCCCTGTCCTTCTTGAACTGGGGGGCCCAGAACTGCACACAATATTCCAGATGCAGCCTCACCAGAGCAGAGTAGATGGGGAGGAGAACCTCTCTTGACCTACTAATCACTCTCCTTCTAATGCACCCCAGAATGGCATTGGCCTTCTTGGCCATTTTTGTATATATATAAAAAATAGAATCATAGAATGGTTTAGGTTGGAAGTGACCTCAAAGATCATCTAGTTCCAACCGCCCACCATAGGCAGGGACACCTCCCACTAGAACAGGTTGCTCAAGGCCTCATCCAACCTGGCCTTGAACATCTCCAGGGAGGGAGCAGCCACAACCCCTCTGGGCAACCTGTTCCTCACCACCCTCACTGTAAAGAACTTCTTCCTAACATCTAGTTTAAATCTCCCCTCTGCCAGCTTAAACCGATTGCCCCTCATTCTGTCATTGCAAGACCTTGTAAATAGTCCCTCCCCAGCCTTCCTGCAGGCACCCTTCAGATACTGGAAGGCCACTACAAGGTCTCCTCAAAGCCTTCTCCTCTCCAGGCTGAAGAGCCCCAACTTTCATAGCCTGTCCTCATAGGAGAGCTGCTCCAGCCCTCTTATCATCTTTGTGGCTCTCCTCTGGATTTAGTCCAGAGAAGTAATGGTTTCTTTATTATTATCATATATATGGTAATAATAAAGAAACCATCATGATCACTAAATGGCCACCGATATGTTTTATAGGCTACATTTCCTCTTGGTTTTCTCTTTGACAAACCAGGCAAGACAAGAGAATTTTACCTCAGTTGCTGCAGTAGGCTGCTTCCTCTCATAACCATACTAGAAGTACTTTCTGCCTGTGTCCTTGCTGGAGATAATCTGTTTTGATTAAGGTGAAATTCTAAAGGAGGTCTCACCAAAGTCTTTTGAGATGGAGTTCACATATCTCTGCTAAAAGAGTCTCTTCCACTACTTTCTGGGACAGTTTCTGTTATTTTCAGGGCCGTGTGCCTTTTACTGTGTTAATGGTCACAGGGTAACAAATACAACCACATCTTCCCTTTAAGTTGTTTTCAGCTGATGATCTCCTAACTTGTAGAAATTTTTCTTCTTATTAATTTCTGAGTGCAGGAACTTCTATTTTTGTACAATTGAACTTCACTCCACTTCTTTTAGTAGAGACTTCAAGGTCATCTGACTCTCTTTGTATGATAACCAAATCTCTTCTTTACTGATGGAGCTTTCACACTTGAGATTGTCAGCAAATTTCATTAGTACACTCTTACCAAGGTCAGAAATTAAAATACTAAATAAGATTAGCCCCCAAATTGGTTTTGAAGGGACTCTATTAATATCTTCACCTTAGTCTAACACTTGCCTTTTCATGGGTACCTGATCTTGTCTTTCCTCTGTCCAGTTCTTCACCAATAATGCAATTCCTATACTAATGCCATTTTCTCCAGATAAAGCAACACTTTCCTCAGTGATGCTGTATCACATCTCTTTTGCCCACAGACCCTGTTGCCTTAACAAAGAGCCGACTGACTTCTTTGCAAGAAAGTACTAAGAACCAGAACTCTTGGGCATCTGACTGTGCTCCTGTCTCATGAAACACAAGGGAAAATATTACCCTGTCCTGGTCAGTGTGGAAGCAAGAGGCATAACTTTTGCCAGATGTCAAAGAAAGCAATCAGAACAGTGCCCTTAGCAGATGCCTATACCTCGTCCTGCTTCCATCACACAGATGTGTGCAGGAGGGGAGGTCGGACCTGCAGTTTGCTTGAGAGACAGAGCCTTGAACAGGAGATGGGAACATAATTCTTATCCCTCACTTGCTGTGCCTAAATGACTCCCTCAGGAATGTTTGTCTGCCCATCCTTGTAAAAAAACCTTATCCCTCAACTCCACTCTTTTTCTTCTTGCCAGTAAAAGCATCACGTGCATGCTCACTCATCCTGCCTCTTTCATCTTTGATTCATGACTTTTTTTTTTTTTTTTTTTTTTTTTTTTTTNTGTCCTGACAGAGAGGATCTATTCAAACAGGAATCATGTGAGTACCAGCAGACAGCCTTGTACTAGAGGATCACAACAGTCCCTACATGCTAGCATTGGCTTAACCTAAATGGCACTTCCTCAGAAAGCCCTTATATTACACACTAAAGACCATAAGGAAATTCATTTAAAAGGAATGAAGTGCACTGACCTTCAGCCTTACTGCAATGCTCCCAAAGATCATCAAAAGCCAGTACAAAGCCATCATGACAGATATATGGAGCGTGGTGCACTCTTTTATTATCACCAACTGAAAGCAATTTTTATCAATTACACACACATCAAGCACAGATTACACATTGGCTACAATTTATTGCTGTGCTTATTGTTATTGTCAGTATTTTGCTGTGTTAGAGCTGACAATATTTTTGAGGAGAAATAAACATCTTTATTTAAGCACTGAGGGATAACAACTGCTGTTAGTCCACACATACAATTCAACAAATCAAGCTTGCCTTCTATAGAGCTGCTCATTTATGCTCTTCTTTCCCTGCGAAAGATATAGGCAGACTCCAACTCTGATGACACCATATAGCAGTTGGAATTTGTGCCAGAAGAACAGCACAAAGGCACGAACAGTTTGCACTGTGGCAGCTAATAACCAGTATGGGCTGAAGAAAAAAAACCAGATGATGATCAATATCAACAAGAATCAACTTTAAAGGACAGTTTTGAGGGTCACACAAAGATATTGTGTAATATTGTGCAACTTAGTTTCAGAAAACATTCAATAGTTCATTTAGTTGAAAAGAAAGCAGAAAATACTCTCAAATACCTATACAAGTTTACTGACATGAGAAAGGGGGAAAGACAGAACAGGAGCAGATTTGTGAGTGACTTGGATCATGCACTGGAAATTCTAGAGTATTTTGGATTCTCCTCTTGAACCAGCTATTAAATTATCTCCTGAGTTAACTTACTGGCAAGGATGCCCAAAACAATGTAAAATAATGCATTTTTAAACAACCTGGTGTATTTATGCATCACCAAATAGTATACAAGTTTGATTTATCTTTTGCTGGTACAGTCAGGATTTAGCATCAAGACAAGAATTCATCCTTTGCCTCTTCACTTTAAAATATTTAATGTTTCCTAATCCAACATGGAGAGCTAGGAGACAAAAATAAATAGAGCGCACTACTTGCTCCTCTATTTTTGATAGCTTACTGATTTGTTGAGGTTTTTTTACACTCCTGCTTAAAGAGTGTGAAGGATTTCTCAAGGATAGAAATATGCAAACTACAGTTGGGCCCTTCTTTTGTTGTCAAGTGAACTGGTTTCCAGTAATCTCAGAGGTAAAGAAAATGCAAGAGAAGCATACACCCTAACACGTTGTATGGGAAAATCCAAACACATTATGCTAAGTAAATGGTGCATGCCTCTCCTGTGATTAAAAAGATGCAGGAAAACATCTGTACTCAGTGAAGCTCATCTTCCAAAAATGGAGACAATGAAGTGACTACTGGAGAACAAAATGAAAAAAAAAAAGACAGACATATGTGTCCAAATTTCCCTCAAATGCTACAGTGGCAGCAAGTGCAGTGACAGTGGTGGTAGCTGCCAGCTCCCCAGCACAGACCTGTGCCAGCAGACCAGTGCCTGAGAACAAAAGCTGTACCACTAAGCATGAAAGTGGCTTGATGGAGGAGAGTTCATTTCAATAACACTCCAGTTAATTCCCCATGTTCTACCTCCAAGTTCTTGTGGAAGGATATATGCCTGTGCTGCAGCTGAGAGATGAAGCTGATCTGCATGTCCAAGAGGGATTTAATCTAATAGCCTGCTGAGGTGATGATTATTCAGCTAGTTGAGCGTATCAATCTGTGTGACAGCCACACAGCTGGAATAAAAAACAAGTAATATGACCTTCTTTAGGAAAATCCCAGTGCCCTTGACCATCACTTTGAAGTGAACCTAGAAGCAGACATGACCTGATGTCAAAGATTTATTCCACAAGGCAGAGAAAGGTGAGATTCAGCACCAGATGAGACACCTACACATGGGAATGGCAATGTCACTCCAGCTCTGTGTGAGCTGGGTATACTCCCAGTATATCATCAACAACTGAGACAACACGGGTGGAGGTGTTTGGTGAGCTACGTATCTTAGTCTCAGAGACACCTACATATAGTCATCTGAACAGTTTTCTGGACTATCCCCATCTTGCAGTCTGTACCATCATTTAACTGGTTAGTCATCTGAACAGTTTTCTGGACTATCCTCATCTTGCTGTCTGTACCATGATTTAACTGCTTAGAAGAGACACCTGATTACAGTGCATGCTGATATAGAAATGGTTTACTTTTGGTCTGATCCTCTGAATATTTTTGGTTTGCATCAGGAATTGGGAGAGCACTATCTGGAATTGGACCTCTCTCAAGGATGGTCAGAACTCCTGCTGCCCTGAACTGCTCCATAAAGAGGTATATAACCTGCATGTATCTGAACTGATTCACTGTTGTGATTGTATTAGGGGCACAGCAATAAACCCTGGTGGATGGGATAGACCTGGCCTAGGGGCTGTACTTAAGCAATGTCTTTATGCAGTGAAATAGATGAGTATCAAGGACCAAAGTCAATCGATGGGTGTCTGATTGTTACAATGATTAGCTCAGTCATTAACTCTAGTTTTGGCTATTGCAATGAGTTCTCTCCAACACAGACATGCTATGAAGGGAGCTACCCCCCATTAGTGTGTTGCCAACTCATAACTATTTGACTTTGGAGACAGGAATCAGTCCCTGACTCTGTTTTACTTACAACTGTGTCAAACTCCCAGGTGACTGCAGCTCACGAGATCTACAACCAGAGAGATGTTGACTGCTCAGTGACCAAACACCAGGGCTTTGGCCACAAGACTCACACCTGAACAGCTCATGAGACACACGCCTTTAAGAGCTAGTTGTAAGCCATGATCTACATCGTGTTCTCAATTCTATGAAAATGTTTGCTTTTAGGATGAAGTAATAATTGCTTAAGCACACTCAAATGCTGCATCATCCCTTCACTTACTGCAGTAACATTTTCCTTCTCAAGGAGTGCCATTCTGAACTGCAAATTCTCCCACGGAATGGGAAAGAAATGCACTACATATATATGTGATATATCACCCAGCCTGCTTGTCTTTCTCACTTACAGAGCAGTTGTAAAAAACTGCTAGGACAAAGTAAGAATGATGCATCTGTCAATGACATTGTGAGTTCAACCTTCAAGGACATGTAGAATGATTAAAGTTGAATAAACATTTAAAGCATCCAGGGTCAACATTTTTCTATTTCACTACACCTTATGAGCACAAAGCCATAAAGTCTCAGCTAGGAAAGAGATGGACATTTTCCTAATTCTGATTTTATTAGGCATATCTCCTACTTAACTTACTCATTTGCACAAAAACTGGCAGGTGCAGAGGCAAAATACACAGCCATGGCAAAGTGTCAAGAGAGATGCCTAAAGTATTTAATAGAAAAGCTCTGCAAGTATGAGTGTATCACTGCTTAACACCACCTCTGGTAGAGTCTCTGAAAGGGAAGACAACCTCTTGAAATGACCTCTGCATACTCCCACTAGAGTTTTACAGTTGTGCCAATACAAATATCCCAGATCAACAGCATCAGCTGTGTCAGGGAGATGTAAAATGGCCATCACAGACACCTGAGCTGGATTTTAGCAAGACACCACCAGCCAATGCAATCAATGCAGTTTTATTTCTTTGATCTGACTTTGAACTATGTGGCTTCAACACTTGGGTTTTTTTGCTTTACATGGGAGCTGGAGATCAAGATGGAAAAACTCAGTATTTAGGAGAAATACAACAGAAAGATCAGTCAGATGTGAGAGATTTTTATCCTCAAAGGAGCCCAGCAATTATTCATGGTTAGACACTAGTGTAAGTAGTGAGAACAGCCTCCCTGGATAATACTGTGAAATTAAGTGAAGTATCCTTGCTCTTCTTTCTGTGCAGTTCAGGAACTTCTCATAGAAATATTTATGTTTTCACACTGAAAGCATTATTGATAAAACAAAGGTAGACCACTAATCTCACTTTATAGAGAAATTGGACCACAGAAATTTTATTTTTACCTACTTACAAAATGAACCAGCAGGTGCCTTGAGTCCTAATGTATTTGCTACCTGGTATACCTGAGTGTTCCTACTTTTATCACAAGAGTCACAGAATCACAGAATCAACCAAGTTGGAAAAGACCTCTGAGATCATCGAGTTCAACCTATCACCTAACCTTTCTAATTAACTAAACCATGGCACTAAGTGCATTATCCTTGCCCCTCTTTTTGTTATTAATATATTTATAAAACCATTTCTTGTTATCATTCACAGCAGTGGCCAGTCTAAGTTCTAACTTGGCTTTTGGCTCTCTAATTTTCTTCCTACATGACCTAGCAACATCCTTAAATCTTTCCTGAGTTAACTCTCCCTCTTTCCAAAGATGATATGCCCTCTTTTCTACCCATAATTTCTTCACGAGTCCCTCGCCCATCGAGGCAGGTCGTCTTCCCTGTTGGCTCTGCTTTCAGCACACTGGGACAGTCTGTTACTGCATCTTCAAGATTTCTTTCTTGAAGTAGGTCCAACCTTCCTGGACCCCTTTGTTTTTAAGGGCTTTTTCCCAAGGTACCCTTTGAGTTAGTTCTTCAAATAAGCCAAAGTCTGTCATCCAGAAGTCCAGTGTGGATGTTCTGTTGATGCCCCTCCTAGTTTCAACACATATTGAAAACTTTATTATTTTGTGGTCACTGCACCCCAGACAGCCTCCAACCATCACATCTCTCACCAGCCCTTCTCTATTCATAAACGGGAGGTTGAGCAGAGCCTCACCCCTGGTAGGCTGGCACACCAGCTGTGTCAAAAAGCTATCTTCTATACTCTCTACAAACCTTCTAGGCTGCCCCTTCTCTGCTGTGTTAAGTTCCCAACAGATATCTGGTAGGTTGAAGTCACCTACATGAACAAAGGCTGGCAGTCTTGAGACATTCTGCAGTTGTTTATAGAATAATATGTTCACCTCCTCTTCCTGGTTGGGTGGCCTGTAACAGACCAGTATTCAGTCATATTGTTCTGCTCTCTGATTTTTACCCATAGGCACTCAATCAACTCATCATTAGTCACAACCTCCATGGCATCAAAAACTTCCCTAACATACAGGGCCACCCCTCCACCCCTTCTCCCTCTCCTGTCTTCCCTGAAAAGCCTGTATCTGTTCATTGTAGCATTCCAGTCAGGTGATGCATCCCACCACATTTCTGTGAAGGTGACTACGTCATAGCCTTTCTGTTGCACCAAGGCCTCCAGCTCATCCTGCTTGCTGCCCATACTGTGTGCATTAGTGTCCATGCACTTCAGCTGGGCTGCTGCTTTCAACCCTGACACTGGCTTACCACCCTCAGCTTCCTTTGTCCTTCTGTATCAGCAGAAGGAATGTCATAACATCTGATCAGATGAAAAGGAGAAGTTTAAAATTAGCTAATATTGATGTTGATAATGAATAAGGAAAAAAAATTGAAGGGTTGAAGTGAAGATGTAGCACTAGTCCTATTGCCATCAGACTACATCTTTTATTAAGACAGATATATAGCACCATGTTACCACTTAATTACACACCACTACTTGCCTTTGAGACTTGAAAGTGAAAATATTAGTAAGAATTGGTGTTAATTAGCTTCACTCAATGACTTTTCTGCACAGGTTTCAAGTTGGACTCACTTATAGGACATCTTTATGCTAATGTGAAACTTTGGGAGAGCACTCACCTATATGCCTGTTGGCTCATTTAATGGCTCATTTAACTAAACAAGACTTTCTGTTGTCACTGTCTTGTCTTTGGGATTTGTGACTATGCACATAACAAAATACTAGAAATTACATTACTAATTTTAATCTAACTGGCAGAAGAAGAGATAAAAATATCTATTTGCAGATGTTTTCAAATAGCAGACATAAGACTGATTCCTGCCTTCAGTCAGCTTCCATTAGCTACTGACTCTAGAAACTAATAGGAGGCTGTACACAGCGGAAACGTTTTTCAAGTCCAAGCAATATTTCATAAGATCCATCTCAGAGTGCTTCAATGCTAAAAAAAGTTTTGAGTAGTCTGACGGGAAATCAGAAATCACCAGAGCTCCAACAAAGGAACAAATGGTGAGATGCTACAGTCAGTCATAGTCTCCTCCTTAGAAAAGGAGGTAGAAAGCTTCAGAAAGGCCATTTTAAAATGTTCTGAGCCACAGACTTTCACCAGCTCCTTCCTAGACAGCTGTGTGGCTATACACATGTCACTCTTGGGATGTTTTATCTACTTCAACAGCTACTTTATTTTTCTGTCTATAATGTTGCTTACATGTCCCATGCAATCAGCGACAGAACAAGAGGACACAGTCTCAAGCTGCACCAGGGCAGGTTTAGGCTGGACATTAGGAAGAAGTTCTTCACAGAAAGAGCCATTGGAATGGGTTGCCCGTGGAGGTCGTAGAGTCGCGATCCCTGGAGATGTTTAAAAGGAGACTGGATGAGGCACTTAGTGCCATGGTTGAGTTAATTAGAAGGTATTAGGTGATAAGTTGGACTTGATGATCTCGAAAGTCTTTTCCAACCTGGTTAATTCTGTGATCCTGTGATCTCTTAGAGATGTTAAACATTTTTTGTGCTGAACTGACACAATATTTTGCTCTTTTTTCCCATACTTGTGGACAATGACTGTTGTCCTCACATCTCTGATTTTGTTTTTACATGATCCAACTACAGATGTTTAGTTTAATCCTCTGACACACTGCAAATTTGCCTTCCTAGTCCAAATCTGTTTCTGTCTGGACCTACATATGGTGGGGGCTGCTGTGAAGAACGGGCTGGAATAAGCCTGAGCAAGGGCATCCCTCCTCCTTTTGGGAGCTGTCTTCAGACTGCGGCTCGCATGCTGTCTCCACCTGAGCTACATCATAGTGGCATCACAACCATGCCCATCCCTGGTCACAGACCTGTCTGTTTCACATCAGGAGCCTGGCTAACAGGGTAACTTAAGGCTTGACCCAGATCTTTCTCATCACTATGTGCTCCCCTGGTGATCACTGAGCTGGGCCTGGCTCTGGTTACGGTTTCCAAACGTGATCCTAACATTGGCTCGCTTGTGCTTGTTTCTACCTTGAGCTCAGACCTGCCTCATCACCATGGACTTTCCTAATTAACTACACTGTAAGAAAAGATGGTTGGGTAGGTGGCTGAGAATTGTACATCAACATTTTATGACGTTCTATTTAATATTTTGACCTATATGTAGAATGAGTGTACTTTAAAAGCAAACTACAATGATCATATCTACTTTCTCCATAACTAAGAGATGCTCAACTTTTTAATCTTTGAAATTAAGGCAATGGTTATAGCACACCTGTGGTCTCCTACAGTCACTAAAGGAGGCTCAAAAGAACCTTAACTTTTTTTCTTTTTTCTTTTTTTCAAATTAATCAAGTTGGAAAAATAATATAAATGAAAATATTTGCAGTGGGCATGGTAGCATTTCAAATACAATGCATTAGTTATTATTCATAGAATCATAGAATGTCAGGGGCTGAAAGGGACCTTGAAAGATCATCTGGACAACCCCCCTACCAGAGCAAGATCACCTAAAGCAGATCACACTGGAACACATCCAGACAGTTCTTGAATATCTCCATAGAGGGAGACTCCACAACCTCCCTGGGCAGCTGGTTCCAGTGCTCTGTCACCCTCACAGTGAAAAAATTCTTCCTCAGGTTCGCATGGCACCTCCTATGCCTCAAATCAACTGCAATACAACATGCAGAGCTCTTTAATGGGTGCAAACTGTATCTAGGTAGAGATGGGGACCTCATTTTGTTCCCCTGTATCTTTTTCACCCATACTGAGCTATTGACCATCTCATAAAGAACATCTTTGATTGCCTGCCAGACTTGAGAACTCTTCAGCTTTTGGTCTTTCCAAATAATGGTTCAGGTATTAGAGCTTCTGGAATCTTGTGGTGCTCCATCTTTGTGACAACTGATGTATCCAGGTCTCAATATTCCAGCTATGCCACTATGTGTACAAGCTACAGCGTCTTTTCCCTCCTTGTCTAAATAAAAAGCTACTCCATCTGGTACCTATAGTGAGTGAAGCCTACTTAAATAAACCAGGACATTCAGATTGTTCAATTTCAATTACAACGTTTCAGAGAGTTTCCCACTATGACAACTATGAGGTAATTAAATGTCTTCCAATTTTCTTTCAGCAGCTAATGATAGGAAGGCAAGAGCTGTTGTCATGTCTTGCTTTATTGAGAATTTATCTACAACCACTTTTGAAGAGTCTGATTCTGCTCTCATATTAATGTTTGCAGTTCAACATACAGAGTATTAGGTGATTCTCCTAACAATAATGTTGATTTATAACTAAGAGCATGTGAGATACAGAATATAGATTTCTGCAATACTAAGAAAAATAAAAGTATTATGGTAGAACAGCTCCTGCAAATGAAGGCAGAGAAGGCATGTTTGGGAAAAGGGATTGCTCAGATAACAAGAGAAAAATATGTGGAAAGTATCTTGCAGAATTTTCTTTTATCTGTTCATCAACAGGTTTAAAAAAACAAGACAGAAGAAAACAATAGACACGATGGTAATTAGCTGCTTGCCTCACAAGTCATTAAGGAAATTAAAGTAATTCTTAGCTTCAGATTATTAGAGCTAGAACATGAGCTTGCTGCCATTTAAAATAAGATTTCTAAGGTTTACAGCTCCCAAGCACGAAGACCTCAGAGACATCTGTTTCTTTTGTATATCTTTCTTTTGTAACACAAGCACCTCCAACTTGTCTGGTTAGCGTGATGTGCTGAGAGATGGAACTGTAGGGAAAGCTCTATGCATGGAGGACAAGAGATGCATTGCTCTATCTCCACCTTCCACAACGCTTATTAAATGTGCTTTGTCCCATCCTCCAGCTGCAGAAAGGGCTCATATCTGTTCACTTTTGGGGGATGCAACAGGTAAACTCAGCTGGCATTAAGAAGAGACTGAGGGATCTGTCTCTTTAGTTTGGAGAGGGAGAGACTGAGGGGTGACCTCATCCATGTTTATAAATATGCAAAGGGTGAGTGCCAAGAGGAGTCAGGCTCTTCTTGGTGATGCCTGATGACAAGGGCAGTGGGTGGAAGCTGAGGCATAGAAAGCTGAGACATAGGAAGCTCCGTGTCTAAATTTTTTTTCACAGTGAGGGTGACAAAACGTTGAAACAGGCTGCCCAGGGGGGTTGTGGAGTCTCCCTCTCTGGATATATTCAAAACCCGTCTGGATGTGTTCCTGTGTGATCTGGTATAGGTGATCCTGCTCTGGCAGAGAGCTATGGACTAAATCATCTTTCGAGGTCCCTTCCAGCTCCTAACATTCTGTGATTCTGTAAGCTGGATTTGTCTGGTATGGCCAATGGGCTTTTTGTTATTTTAACTCCTATGAATAAACAAGTACCATTTATTTTTAAAAAAGCTGTGGCTCCCAAGTGAAAGCCTGCAGGTCACAGAATCATAATGACTGAAAAAATCAGTAAAGTACAGTAAGGCTGAGAACTGACAAGAGTATGTGGGGAAGAAAGACAATCTGAGAATAAAACCAAATTAATCACCAGACACCTCAGAAGGGCCAATGCTTAGGTACTAATGACAAAGACAAGAACAATGGATCAGAAGTTCAGAGGCCAAAAAGATCTGAAGAACATGTCAGCTTTCAGAGACTAATATTCAAGCAGATCCAGATACTGGTATTGTCCAGGATACATTACAGAACAAACACATGGGACAACTTCATGCTTCTGTTATTTCTATTTGCTTTTTTATCAGAATAGTTGTTTAGAAGATGAGATATGCTCTGCTGAGAGTTTCTTAGTGGAAAACAACACTGGAGTCCCTCTTAGAGTAACAGCTGCACAATTCAAAACCAAAATGTGCCTCAGTCTTAGGATCAGGAATTCTAACACAAAGCAGTACTTTCAAAGCCCAGCTTTCTCAGCTACTGTGCAATTCTGGCATGGAGCTCCATACATGTATCTCACTCATTTTTCCAGCAACTCGATCTTATTGTCTTTAGAACCATGTCCTGGCATCTAAATTTGTTTGTTCAGTTATTGTGATTTCTAAAATGCGCTCAGTTTCTGGTGTTTGAACATGTAGAAATGTTGCAGATTTACCTTAAACAAATCCTGACAGCGCTAATAAACCACTCCAAAGGTTTATAATTTATCATAATCAGTTGGTCAATTAGAACTTGCTCCAGCCAGAAGTGACTTTCAATTTATTCAGGTACCAGACCAATGTTAAAATCCTGTTGTGATCTACCCCAAGAAACACCGTGCAGAGAAGGCTGGAACACAAGTACCAACTCAAACTAATTTTATAGCTTTTCTTTTTTCTTTTTTAAAGAAAAGTGTGAGGACTTCCACATTTGAACATTAAAAACAAGAATTGATAAATAAATACAAACTCTCCCTTTATTTGCTCTTACAAATGAGCTACTATAGATACGCTTGCTGGATACTCTTTCTTCTGCAGGTGCAAAAGACTTAGTCTAGAATCAAAGCAGGTAGCCATTTGAATTGTGATTGTTTGGGGTTTTTTTTCCATGACTATTAAGACATTACTTGCCATTATATTTAAATTGTAGCTATTTGAGCCTCTGTGAGCATGAACTGTGCTGAAGTGACATATCTGCAAGCCAGCGTGGAATAATTTGTGGGTCTATCTCAAAAAAACAAAATTTAAGAGGTAATTACCTCAGAGAGGAACATACAGATGAAAACATTATGCTCACTTGCACATATGAAAACCAAAAAACTACTAAAGAAGTAGTTGGTATCCTCTTAAGTATTGGTACTCCTATGGCTTTTCAGAAAGATCAAGTAGGGGTTGGCAAGCAGTGCTTTCTCCAAATTTATCCTTCTGAGTTGTGATATTTTAGAAGATTGCCAGGGGACACAATGATTTCTTCTGGCTGCACATTTTGCTCACAATCACCATACACCCTAGAGTAGACAGGGTGACTCAGTTTGCTAGCTGTTTTGTTTCTAGTAGTTGAGACCCACGGAACTAATAAAATAACGAAGTTTATCCCCTCCCCCCCAAAAAAAGCCTTTAAGAAAAATTCTTTCAAAATTGGATTTGAAGATTCCTTTCTGCTGTGGGACAATTGGTAAACTACTGTTCTGCCAGCTCCACCTTTAGGATGCCAAAATTATTTTCTTTTTCTTTTTGCAGACCTGAAACATGCCATCGATGCCCTTCATGACACAATGCAAATGCACCCACAGCAGAACAGGTCACACAGGACAAAACCAGCTGTAACTAATCTGCCTTTCATGCAAATGGCAATTAGCCCATCCACGCTTCTACAGCTCTTCTGCCTAAAATTAGTATAATCACTATAGAAGAAGGAAAATAATTTGACTTTCTAATTCTAAAGCACTTGTGCAGCTTTTAAAATAACCACATATGCAGACAGAAAATTGTGTCTACCCATTGTTTGGTATCCTAGGCAGCTTTGCCTCAGTCTCCTTTAATAGCAAATAAGCTAAATAAGCACTCTCCTAATACTCATTAATCACAACAAAAATGAAACAACTAAATAAATGCTAGGTGACAAATTGCAAATGTTCTGTGAAAAAAGCAAAGACACAAAGTATTGTGAGAGTATCTGAGTCTTCTGCTAATTGGGTTTTCAGCAGTGCATGGATATGCCCCTTTCATTTACAGAAATAATGGTGAGGTTCTGTCTTTTTAATATTTCTGATTTGAGTTACATAGAGGAATCTGTTCTCTCTTTTCTCACTCTGAACTGTAAAATGTAAACATAGAAAAGATCATAGAAGACTCCAGCAGGAGTAAGGAAGTGATTGTCCCCTTGTACTTGGCTCTGGTGAGGCCACACCTTTAGTATTGTGTTCAATTTTGGGCACCTTGTTACAAGAGGGATGTTGAGGTGCTGGAGTGCAGAGGAGGGCAACGAAGGTGAGGAAGGGCCTGGAGAATAAATCTTATGAGGAGTGACTGAAGAAGCTGGGGCTGTTAAGTTTGAAAAAGAGGGAGCAGAGGGGAGACCTCATCACTGTCTACAGCTACCTGGAAGGATGTTGTGGAGAAGCTGGCCTTGGTCTCTTCTCAGAGGTAATTAGTGATAGAACAAGAGGGAACAGCCTCAAGCTGTGACTGGGTAGATTTAGACTAGATATTAGGAAAAATTTTTTTCATGGCAAGAGTAGCCAGGCATTGAAATGGGCTGCCCAGGGAGGTGGTTGAGTCAACCAGCCCTGGATATGTTTAAAAGTTGTTTGGATGTGGTGCTTGGGGATATGGTTTAGGGTGAACCTTGTAGAGTAAGGTTAATGGTTGGACTTGGTGATCCTGAGGGGCTTCTCCAGCCTGAATGTTTCTGTGATTCTGTAAATAACTCATGGTTAAATACAAACAGAGAAACAGCAACAAAGTTTCTCTCAGAAACATTATCTGCAGCAAGCCTGGCAGAAAGCATAATGTTACACATTTATCTAAGCCACACATTTATTTAGTTTTACCCAAGTCTGTTGGGAAAGTGACCCATGGGAGACTATTAACAAAAGTTTGTAGCCATACAGGGAAGTGCAAGAATTTTTAAAAAGAGTAAAGAAGTGATAAGGAACAGTAACCAGTTCTCTTGTGAAGTTGAACATGCAGGTGCTCTCACTGTCTCTGCAGCTCATTAACTTTACAGATTCATAGATTCATAGAATGATGTAGGTTGGAAGGGACCTTCAAGATCATCTAGTTTCAACCCCCCTGCCATGGGCAGAGACACCTTCCACTACATCAGCTTGCTCAAGGCCTCTTTCAACCTGCCTTTGAACATCTCCAGGGAGGGGGCATCCATGACCTCCCTGGGCAACCTGTTCCAGTGCCTCACCACCCTCATTGTAAAGAATTTCTTCCTAATATCCAGTCTAAGTCTACCTTAAGCTTAAAGCTGTTTCCTCTCATCTTACCACTACTTCACCAGAAGGGTACTGTTGCAGTATGTAACTTTAGTTGTAATCTTGAGGAGGAAACAGCACGCAAGGTCATGAATCTGCTGAGGACACAATTAAGTTACACAAGATGACTGAAAATGGAGAGGAATTCCAGGAGGATCTAATCAGAGTGGGTGATTGGGCAACATGATGGTAGATAAATTTTAATGCAAGTAGGCGTAAGGCAATGCTTAGTAAGTAAAACTGTTCCCTTCAACTTTATGCTTACTGTTTAGCCAGCACATTTGGGGGAAATACACTAGCAATGACAGTAATATACTCTACCTTCTTCTCAGTATGATAACAAAAGGTCAATGAAGAAACATTTTTTTTCTGTCTAAGTATTTTACTTTCCTCTCAATGTCTGCTGTCAATTTGTTCAGTGCCTGTGACTCATGTGAAACAGTAGCTCAGCTTTTCAGGAGGAAAATAGAGAAGAAAGAAACTCCTGAGAATGGAAAAAAAAATTTGAGATGTTCTTTTTTTCCCAGCTTTCTAAAATGCATGGAAGGAACAAGATTGTGGACAATAAAACATTAGCTGGTAGCAATTAGGTGATTCCAAACTCATATGAAAGAAAGAGCTAATGCTGCCTGCTGCCTTGTGTCTTCTTGCTGGACCATCTGGTGTCTAAGTGGGCTAGTGTTTTTAATGAAGGTTTCTGCTGACTGGGACATTTCCATTGCCATTCTCCCATGAGGATTTCCTGCTATTAAAGATGATGAGCTCATTTTGCAGGCTTTCCATCAATAAGAGTATTAGTAAGATCTTGCCTCCCAAAAGCAGTAAATTCCTCAGAACTTGTTTGCTTGGCCTTTCTGTGGCTCTGACAAATCTGTTTGGATCTGCCTCACAGTAGTGCCACTGCTTCTGTCAACAGAAAACACAGGGGCAAGGTAAGACATAGACTGCGTGGTCAAAACAGACCATTCCCAAACCTGAGCAATGCTAATTCCTCAAGACTGGTCCAGAATATGTTACCCACTAAAATGCTGGTCAGATACATCAGCAAGTCCTTTGTATGGGGAAATCTGTTAGAAGTGCAGGAGGCTGCTTGTAATGCCAAAATCAACTGATTGGCCTGAAGAGCGATAAGCAACAATACCACACACCACTCTTGCTGGGGCCAGATACGGTCTGTTGTGTATCAGGGTACAGAATCATAGAATCACCTCAGTTGGAAAAGTCCTTTAAGATCATTAAGTCCAACCATTACCCAACTCTACCAAGTCTGGTGCTAAAACATGTCCCTTAGCACCCATCTATGCAACTTTTGAACACCTCAAGGGATGGGGATTCAGCCAGCTCCCCGGGGAACTGATTCCAGTGTTTGAGAACCCTTTCAGTGAAGAAGTTTCTTCTAATATCCAATCTAAAACTCCCCTAGTGCAATCTGGAGCCATTTCCTCTTGTCCATGCATGACTGCCATGCAGTAGGTAGTCCTATAGATAGTCCTGCTGGTAGAGGTAATAGATGCTGAAAACCCTACTAGGGCTCATCCTGCTTTCTATCTCCAAATCCAACAATTTAGTTACTGGGCATTGATTTCAGCTGTACAAAGCACATGCTCCTGCTTCGGATGGATACACTGAAGTTCAGGTACAGGTGAGAAATCCTCCCTTCAGGAAACTGGAAGTGGCCTTTGGATGTGCATCATTAACTGTACAACAAGCAAAGTAGCAGGAGCTATGCTCTGCTGCTCCCACACCACAGAGAACAGAAGCTACAGAAGTGATAGCACCTGAGCACGTCTGCACTTTGTGTAGAGGAAAGCACAGGGTGTATGGTAAGGTCATCTATACTCTTTGGAGAAGTGAAAGAAAGCTGCTTGCCAGGAACATCCCAAGAGGTATCATCATCCTAAAGCAAGCAAGGAGGAAATCATGCTGTGGCTCTGTATATCCCACAAGTGCCCTTTTACTGAGGTCAGACTTATGGAGCAGGACAAGAGATGTGGATCTGAACAACTCTAGTACACTCCCCCACAGATCCCCTTCTGAAGACAACCAAGCTATTATCAACCCCTACCAACAAGAGGCTTCGTTGAGGTCCAGTAGGTTCAGTGAGAAATCTTTAGAAACGCAACTTAAAAAGATGTGTTTATACCAAAGTTCTCAGGTGAATTTCATGAAGGTATTAGTTAGGCTGAGGTCCCAGTGTACTGAAATTTTTAAGTTCCTGTCCTGGATGTCTTGTAGTATAAAAGATCCAGGAAAAAATAAAATAAGATAGAGAGTAAAAGAAAAGATATTATCAACTATTTTCATAAATCAATTATTAACTATTTTCATCAACCAGAATTTGGGCACATTAAAAAAAAAATAAAGAAGAAGGTAAAAAAAAAAAGGGAAAGGGAAAGGGAAAGGGAAAGGGAAAGGGAAAGGGAAAGGGAAAGGGAAAGGGAAAGGGAAAGGGAAAGGGAAAGGGAAAGGGAAAGGGAAAGGGAAAGGGAAAGGGAAAGGGAAAGGAACCCCAATGAAATACTCAATATTCAGACCATGGGATCTTAATGTAAAGTCCTGCAGCAGTTTCTCAGGTAGAGCCAAAAACAACTTCAACTTTAACAGCAAGATGATTAATCTGAGAATAGTGTTTGCCAAATTTCCTCTTGCCCCAGAATATACATCTTACAGATGCTTTGTGGACTAGGAAGCTGTAATCAGTATAATCATGTTTATATACTGAAATGGTATGTTGGGAAATGACATGATCAGGATTCACTTTGCTTAGAGAATATGGTAACTTCTCAGCAGAGCAACCTATACCTGAACGCATTTATAAAGAAAGGGTCACACAAAGGACTTATATACAATTGCACTACAGCCAACAGGACTTTGACAGCAGGATATTGGAGGGAAATAATAAAGCTTTCAAAAACATCTATTTCATAATAAATATTACATTACTTACATTTCCTCAGCTGAAATTTCTTGCTGCCTGTGTGAGCATTTTCAGCTATTAATGGAAGTAAAGACACCACATAAAATACAGCAAATATCAGAATCTCAAGGACTTCATGCACAAAAAATCCATCCCAGGAAGCTGCAGCTATCATTTTAGTCCCTTATTTACTGTTCCCTAACTCAAAACCACCATGCTGCTATCCGGCACCTCCGAAGTTTGCGTTACCATTTTCACTCTTGTTAACCATGCTTCTAGGAAGTAATCTGCTTAGCAACCAGCACAAACATATTGCACCAGAAGAAAAGAAAGTTTGACAAGCAAACCTGGCTAGAAGCCAGCTGAAAAACCCAAAGGCACCTCACTCAAATGTCTGTGTTTTCTGAATAAACTATAAGTTAGTAAGAGGAACAGCAGGGACAGACTAAGTCAACAGTGATTTCAGGGTATACCCATGCAGGTGAGCCGTTGCCCATGCATGTTGTTATTACAGCATAGAGACAGAATAAACAAGAAATAGTTCCTAATGCACATTATCCACGGTGTCACTTACATAGCTGAAACAAATAATTTGACCTCCTGCCCCGTCTCAAGCTACCTCAGCACTGTCTCTGCAGCAGCAGGGGTGGGTGCCAAACACCCTCGCCAAGAAGGTAGAAGGTTGCCTTGGCATAGCCAGATGTACATGGCACATGTCAAATGAGAAGAGTCATTTTTGGTTTTAAAAAATATTTCCCTGTGTGAGCAATTTAATGTACTTGGGGCATTCTGAATAAAACCAGTGATACAAGTGAAGTACTGGATTTAGGCACCTGTTACAGAGACAGACAGAGGAAAAGGAGGGCTGAGGGTACTGTTGGAGCTTACTGCTTCCTTTGAACCCACAAAGACATTCATTGAGGATATGGCCTCAAATCCTTCCACAGACACCCATGTGCTACCTCAGCATAGCTCTCGTCCTTTCAGCCTGTGCACAGGAGGAGCATTGTAAGATAAGCAAAAGCTGCTCTAGCCAAGCACATCCTGCTAGCCCATCAGAGCATGTTGTTGAGCTTGGTGAGAAATCACAGCTCTGTACATGTTTTTCCACCAGATCTAAGGGAAGAAGAGGCACAAAAAAAAACATATAGGAACTCTTCACTGCAGCAGGATGTTGGCAAAGACATCCTCTACCTACTTTTTAACCCAGCCACTGACAACCTACTCTCAGGAATTCACTCACACTACAATGGAACACCCAAGAGCTTATGTGACACCACTTTGGGACATAAATGCATGACAACTTTCCTAAGAAATTACAAAATCTACAAAATCACTGCAAACTATGTCAGAAAACAGAGGCTGTGATACTTATGATTAAAAAAATAATTGGGAATTATGAAGAATACTCAGAATTTAAAAAACAAAATCTTTTGGCTTCCGTTCTGACAAAAGATAAAAACAATAATGACTCTAATGAGGTAGAAACATCTAGGAAGTAACTGACATAGGCTCCAGATAGATCAATAGAATGTAAGACAGATTGTATGCTCTGCTAGAATAAAAACATGCTTTAAAGGACAAATGACTCATGAATAACTGGTTAAGTGGGATACATCATGTGCAGGTACAGAAGTACAGGACACTGCTGCTATCAGCAACTGCCTGGGGAGAGATTGCAGCCCAGAACCATCATCTGTACATGGGAAAAAAAAAATATAGCAAAGTTGGAGGTAGCAGAATTCTGTTGCAGTCTCTGAATATATTAAAATAGAAAATGCTGTATTCCAGGAACTTTTCATATTCACAGAACTAATCTTTCCATTAATCTGGAGTTGATACAGTAACAGTTTTCGTAACGTGAATAGCTGTCCTTCTGATGCAATACATAGCATAAGAAATAGAAGATTCAGCCTTAAAGTGGAACCAGCTAAAAATGGGGGACAAATTTTATAGGAGACTACATATGAACCTTATGATGGCAAAAAGAAAGTTAGCAGTGACGGAGCGGAAAGCAGTCAGATCAGAAGTAACCAATGTCTATAGCTCATCTTTAAAGATAAGAGATTGCATCAGAATTTACAGTATGAATGGACCATTTCTGTTTCAAGCCATCCAGATACCACCACTAGGAAATTAAGCTTTTCATATCCTCCCACTAGGAAGTAGACAGACCACTCATTTTGGATGCGTTCCGTTTTTCAAATGATCTTCACAAAGATTTCATAATCTTTGCTTAAAGCAAACATGAAATCCTGGGCATGAAGTGATGGTGAATCCTACACACTGTATCACAGAGATGGGAGACAGAAATGGGGTAGATTGACATGGCTGTCCTGTGTTTGCTGTCTGTGGACCCATGCCAGATGTAACACAGCCTTGTGGGCTGCCACAGTGCAAGTTCTCTGAGAAGCAAGGGAGATTGGGAGACCTAAAATCTGCAGCTACTTCAGGCTGAGGCACAGAACCATAGAACTGTTTTTGGTTGGAAAAGACCTCTGTGATGGAGTCCAATTGTCAACATCAACACCATCACAACTATTAATCATATCCCCATGTGCCATGGCTACACCTTTTTGAACATCTCCAGGGCCGATAACCCCACCATCTCCCTGAGCATCCTATTCCAATGCCTCACCACTCTTTCAGTAAAGATATTTTTCCTCATGTCCAATCTAAACCTTCTCTGGCATAATTTCAGACCATTTCCTCTCATTCTATACTAGGGAGAAGAGACCAACATCCACCTGACTACTACTTCTTTCAGCTAGTAGTAGAGAGCAGTAAGGTCTTCCCCCCCTCAGCCACCTCTTCTCCAAACTGGACAATCCCAGTTCCCTCAGCTGCTCCTCATAAGTCTCATTCTCTAGACCCTTCATCATGCATCTCTGCAGGCTTCTCTGATCATACTGATCCAGTGTTCATATGGCTAGTGCCACATGTAGCTCACACATATGAAGCATTGCAAGTGCCAGAGTCTGCATTTCTGAATTCCTGAATCCTTGAGATGAGATTCAGCAATGCAGTCATGGGTGTCAAATGCCATTTTTAGATATCTTAATGCACCTGAGACATCTGCACGGCATTGCAGACATCTATGGACAAAAAAGCCTTGAGGGCATCCCCTGGGATCTTGAAGACGGCAGCAGGAACTTACAGTCACATAAGTGAATCCTCCTCCTTGCATCTTCCTTATGCATTCACCTATCTTATTTGTAGTAAGAATCCTTCATTAAAAAAAAAAAAAAAAAAAAAAAAACAAACAAAAAAAAAAAAAAGAAACCAACCAACAAACAAAAAAACCCCACTGCAAAATCTGCCACAATAAAAAAAGATCTGTTTATTGCCAGATGAGAATAAACTCTCCCTCAGTCAAGGCCACACTATCCAGACAAGTTCTTTCCCAAACAGGCTTTCTCAGACAATCCTTAGACCTCAGTGAGAGCTGAACCTTCCAACTTCATTTTATAGTATAAAGATGTCATCTTGATGTCTCTGACAAGGTCATGCTCAAATGCATGAGCAGCATCCTGTCCCTGGCTTTACAGGTAGAGCTCTGAGACACCATAGGTTCATGGGCCTGATTTCATAGAATCAACCAGGTTGGAAGAGACCTCCAAGATCATCCAGTCCAACCTATCACCCAGCCCTAGCCAATCAACTAGACCATGGCACTAAGTGCCTCACCCAGTCTTTTCCTGAACACCTCCAGGACACTGACTCCACCACCTCCCTGGGCAGCCCATTCCAATGCCAATCACTCTCTCTGTGAAGAACTTCCTCCTAATACTTCCCCTGGCACAACTTGAGACTGTGTCCCCTTGTTCGTTTGCTGGTTGCCTGGGAGAAGAGACCAATCCCCACCTGGCTATGACCTCCTTTCAGGTAGTTGCAGACAGCAATGAGCTCACCCCTGAGCCTCCTCTTCTCCAGGATAAACAACCCCAGCTCCCTCAGCCTCTTCTCATAGGGCTGTGCTCCAGGACCCTCACCAGCTTCATCACCCTTCTCTGGACATGTTCCAGTACCTCAACATCTCTCTTGAACTGAAGGGTCCAGAACTGGATACAGTACTCAAGGTGTGGCCTGACCAGTGGAAGAATAACCTCCCTTGTCCTGTTGGCCACACTGTTCCATTCATGGTACTTATAAGGGCAGAGTTTGGTTCTACAGAGGTCCTGTTTATATTTCATCTGGCTTGCAAGCCAAGATGTAATGCAGAGGTTTTTAACGCTCCTTGCGCTGGAGCAAGCTGCCCAAGGCTTTTGCAAGGGGAGGGTCTGTAGCTGCATTTATTCTGACCACACTATGACTAACTTCTGAGGGTTATGGAGGAAGTGAATGTGTCTGAATGAAGAAAAACCCATGAGCAAACTGAGCTGGTCTGATTAATTATAGAATCATAGAATCAAGAGCACCCTGCTCTACCTGTGTTTTCTGAGTTAGACCCTAGGGAAAAGTGATAGTTTATCTGTATGCAAATATACTCAGTTTCACCCCACTTTCCACATCCTCCATCCTACAGTGCATTCATTTGCAAACTGCTTAAAGGGCTTGTTCACTTCCAAAGCCTACTTACAGGAAAAGAAAAAAAAAAAACATTTCTTCACTCCTGATAAAAGAAATCTATTCAAGCCAGGGTGACAACGCACAATTTTTGTGCTATGCGAGGTGATTTGGTGCCCTCTGAGAAGCTCCAAGGGTTTGAGTGTTACATGACAGCAAGGATTGCTGGACTGGTCTGTAGTCAAAGGAGAAGCTCAATTGACATATCCAGATAGGAGGATGATGGGATGTGTCTTCAGAGGAAGAAGTACTTGGTGGTGATATTCGGGGCAGGTGTATGTACCCTTTACTACAGCTGTGCCCTACAGCAGCTCACAATAGGCAAAAGCACAGATCACAGTGGGCTACCTGCAGTGCCATGACCCAGTCCAGCATGGTCAGTTGCAGTGGGATCCTGGAAAAGAGCATTTTACTTCTCTAGAAACAATTTT